>BLSH010504985.1:188773-205869 GCA_018402905.1 Glandirana rugosa
AGGTCTGGCGTAGGGCCTTGTGCAGCATGCGTTCTATTTGCTTTAAGAGCGCTGGAGATGCCTCCGATTCAGTGCACTGACTGGGGGAGAGGAGAAATTCAGGATCAGACTCGTCAGGAAGTGGCGATGCCTCAAGGATCTGCTTGCGGGCTTTAGAGCCGCCGCTGCTGCTAGTAGCAGCCTGATGCGTCTCCGCCATCTTAAGCGTGCCGCGTGACAAGGCCTCCTTAATTGTGGAGGTCTTGTATTTAGGTTTTGTCCCTCCATGGACCATTTTACCTGGTCCGGCTGCTGCACGGGATCCCGGGTGATGAACGGTAGCCTTTCTGTGAGAGTTGCGCTGCGGGTCGGCTTTCTTACAGGTCACATACGGCTCCTAGTAGCGGAGAGCTAAGCAGGCATGTCCGCACCGTCCAGCTCCGCGCATGCGGCAATATTGTCATTTTTATAATTGCCGCCCTTCCGAACCTTGAAAAAAACTTTAAGGACCACTTCTCTAAGTCTTTTCGAAAGGTTTGTAGCAGAGGTTTAAAATTTACTTCATCCACTGTGGCATTTTTTTTGTGTGAGCCATACTCCTAGGTATTTAATGGCTTTATCTTCCCATCTAAATTTACACCTATCACGAGTTGTATTGAGGACCCGATCTGCGAGGGATAAATTGACAGCTTCTGATTTTTTTTGTTCAAGAATTTTATTGAGTTTTACAGAAAGAAAGTATAAATGGGGGAGGGGTAGGGTTACAGGGGTATTCACCATAAGAGGTGAAGGGGAAGCGAAGGGGTGGATACAATTCACAACAAAAACCCTGAACTGAGATACAACCATGACAATAATTGGATGTAAAGTTCGTAGGAAAAAAATACAAGGCTAATCACGCCATCTTCCCTCCCCAGACACCCCAGTTGGGAACAATCTGTGTCTCGGGAGGGAAATTGGCCCGGCAGTTTCAGTAACAAGGTGACCATTGATCTAGTCATAGACAGCTGCGGGAGAGCAGTTATATAGGTATATTCACAAAAAGGAAAAATGAATATTGTGCAGTTCAGAGTTTCATCATTATAACATTGTTAAATACCATCGGTTGTGTTTGAGATGCTTGAACTTCGTGCTAGGATTAAGTAAACTTGTCTCCAATACACGGGCAATGGGTACAATGGAGTGGACAGATAACAATCAATCAAAATTAGCACAATCTATTAGAATAATCATTGTGATAAACACAGTTGAGATTGGTGCAGAGTAGTAGCACTTATTTAAACTATCTGACCAGGATGTCCTATTAGTCGCACGGTAAAAATGGTGCGACTGGGAAGGGGGGATCTCCATAGCAGGCTATACTGTATGTATTTGAGGATGGTATGCATAATTATAGAACCTTCAGGGAGAGGGAACGATTAGGGGATGAGAATTAGAACGTAGTGAATGTAGAGAACAGATAGGTAGAGAAAGAGTCAGAATTGGAGAGGAAGGGAGAAGAGAAGAAGAGAGAGATATCTCTGCTCCTCGCCAGAGGGGTTAGTGTGTAGAGGATAGACACCTGTAAGGTACTGTACATGTTGGGGGAGCTAGGCAAGTTATGGGAGCAGAAGAGAGGGATCGAAATTTGGTGGAAGGTAATGTTCCACCCAGGGTTGCCATATTCGCTCAAATTTGGGGATATTGTTCAGTATTGTAGCCTCAATTTTAGCATGAATCATCGCGGTGGTTATTCTTTGAATTGTTTCTGAGGTGACTAGGTGCGGGGATTTCCAGGCTTTCGCCACTGTTTGTTTGGCAGCTGTTGTTATCTGTAGCGAAAGCTTAAATCGGTGTCTGCTTATAGCTTCTGGTTTGACATTCAGCAAGGCAACTTCAGGCGAGGGGTATGTTGTGTGACCTGTGACCGTTGAAATCATTTTGAAGATTGTGTGCCAAAACACCGCGACGGTCGGGCAAGTCCACCATATATGATAGTGTGTACCTGGGGATTGGCAGCCGCGAAAGCAGTTGGGGTTATGAGAGGTGATAAATTTTGCTATGCGGGCCGGGACCAGGTACCATCTAAACATAACTTTATAATTTGCTTCTAAGGCAACAATATTCTGCGATGCTGACTTCGTGTTTTGCCATATGTCTGACCAGGTTTCAGGATCAACCACGATATTCATGTCTTGGGCCCATTTAGAGGTATAATGAGGTTGTGAGTGTTGGGGAGGTTCTATTAAAAGACGATAAAGTTGGGTAATAACTCCTCGCGCATGGGGTTCGTGATGACAGGTGTGTTCGAAACTTGTCATGGAAGGAAGAGATGAATCTAACCGTTTACAGGGGGAGAAGAAGTGTTTCAATTGAAGGTAGCGAAAGATTTCAGAACGAGGAAGACCGAATGTATCACAAAGGGTAGGGAAGGGTATGAAGTTGTCTGCGGAAAAAAATGAGTGTGCTCTAAGTAAGTCGGCATTCACCCAATTAGAAAAGGAGATTGGGGAGACCCAGGCTGGGTAGAAGGCTGGATTGCGCAAGAATGAAAGGAGGGGATTGTGAATTGATTGAAGTTTATATTTGAATTTGAGAGTGTCCCAAGTATGGATAGAGTGATAGGTGACCGGGTTACTGATTTTCCCTCTATCTTTGGTTGGAAGCCATAAGAAGTTAGCTAGGGATAGGGGATCAATATCTATAGCCTCTAATGAGACCCACAAAGGGACTTCTTTTGTGGCATGATATTTCGTCAATGTAGCAATTTGTGCAGCCTGATAATATTTCGAGAATGATGGCATACCCAAACCACCCTGAAGTTTATTTCGGTACAGCACCGATTGAGAAACGCGGGGTCTAGTTTTATTCCGGATGAATCCCAGGGCCTTACGCTGTAAGATGCGGAGGAAATGGGCTGGTACCGAGACGGGAAGCACTCTGAAGAGATATAGAATCTTAGGTAAAATAGCCATTTTAATAACTGTAATACGCCCCAGCCAAGATATAGGGAGAGTTGACCAGGAGTTCATCAGTTTAGAGAGGTGGGCCATCATTGGGGGGTAGTTAGCCGAATAGAGGCTCGAGGGATTAGGTGTTAATTTGATCCCTAGGAATGTTAAATGATGTGGGCCCAAGAGAAAGGAAGGGCTTGCTGGAGTTGTGTTTGAAGTGGGAGGGGTAGGGAGACATTGAGAATTTTGGATTTTTGGGTGTTCACAGTCAGGCCTGATACGGTCGCGAATTTACTCAATAGTGAGAGTAGATTAGGGGAGGAAGTCAATGGGGATGTGAGGAAGACTAGAACATCATCTGCGAATAAACACAGTTTATGATGATGACCCCCCAGTTCTATACCTTTTATATCTTGGTTAGAGCGGATTGCCTGTGCTAGGGGCTCTATAGCAAGAGCGAATAATAGGGGAGAAAGGGGGCATCCCTGCCTGGTTCCTCTTCTCACTGGGAAAGGATCCGAGCGAAAACCTGCATACTTAATGTGGGCTGATGGGTTGGAGTATAAGGAGGTTATCCATTTAAGGAAGTGCGGGCCAAAGCCCCATTTTTGTAAAGTAAGCTGGAGGTATGGCCACGATAAAGTATCGAAGGCCTTACGGATGTCCAGGGAGAGGAAGCAGGCAGGGATGTTGCGTGTACGAGCAAAGTGGGATAGGAGGACTGTTCTTCTGATGTTATCTCCTGCTTGTCTTGAGGGAATAAACCCTACTTGATCCTTATGAATTAATGAACCAATGAGTGTGTTGAGGCGTAAAGATAAGATTTTTGTAAGGATTTTGACATCGATATTTAAAAGAGAAATTGGCCGATAATTCGTCCAAGATGTATCATCTGAGGACGGTTTGGGGATCATAGAGATAGATGCGTGGAGTGATTCTGGAGTGAATGGGCGATCTTTTAATACAGCGTTAAGTGCATCTGATAGAAGAGGGGCAAGGAGGTCAGCAAATTGTTTATAGTAAGCGGCTGTAAAACCGTCTGGGCCTGGTCTTTTATGTAATTTGAGAGATTTTATGGCTAAAAGCACTTCCTCAATAGAGATGTGGGCATCAAGTTTTCCTCTCTCTTGGGCTGGAATGTTTGGTAGAGTTATAGAGTCAAGAAAATTGGAGATTTGTTGTTGATCAGGGGGGGTGGGTTGGTCATAGAGCGAGGATAGATGGCGGCAGAATGTCTCTACTATTTTTATTGGGTTGCTAGAGAGTGTGTTTGGGGTCGTTCGGAGACGAATTGGCTTATGTGATCTGTCTATATTACGTAAAGAAAGGGCTAGAAACGTGTCCGGTTTATTAGCTTTTGTGTACACTCTATGTTTAGAACGTCGAATAGTTTTCTCGGCTGAATCTGATAAGAATAGATCCAGTTCTAGTCTCGCCTTCTCTAGTTTGAGTTTGTGGTTAGGGGAGGGATTTGTTTGAAAGTTGGTGTGTGCTTGCAGAAAGTTTGTCTCTAAAGTCTGAAAAAGTGCTTTGTGGTCTTTTTTTCTTCGAGAGGCTAAGTTTATCAGGAAGCCTCTGAGGACTGGTTTATGAGCCTCCCATAACGTTAGAGGGGAGATCCCGTCAGTTTTGTTTTCAGAGAGATATCTACGGATCTCTGAGGTTATCTCGAGGGCGTATGAGGGATTAGCCAGTATTGTATCGTTCAGAGACCAGGAAGGATACTTCTGTCTAGGTATGAGGGATATGAATGAAGATAGTATCGCGTTGTGGTCAGTCCAGGGGATGGGGATTATTAAGGATGAGGTCAAAGAGGGGGAAGTACCGACTGAGGTGAAGATGTGGTCTATGCGCGAGAAGGAATTATGGGGGTGGGAATAGAAAGGGAAAATTGTTTCCTAGAAGGATTATTTTCCCGCCAGGTATCTATCAATGAATGTTTTTGGATAAGTTGAGAAAAGGTTAGTTTAGTTGGTGTCGAGGAGGGTGTATATGGGGATTTATCTATTGAAGGGTGTATTACCTGATTGGAGTCACCACATATTATCAGGGTGCCTTGTTTGTGCGTATCTACCATTTGGAAAAGGTGTGACAAGAAGGCAGAGGGGTTGCGATTGGGGGCGTAATAGGTTACAACCGTGATTTCGGAGTCTAGCAGGAAGCCTTTTAATATAAGGTATCTGCCTTCTGGGTCTTTGATCTCAGCTGTAAGGGTGAATGGTGATGTACGGTGAAAGCTAATTAATACTCCTCTGCGTTTACTAGATGCACAAGCTGTATAAAATTGTGGGTATGAGGGACTTATGAATTTGGGGCAGTGGCGATCTGTGAAGTGGGTTTCCTGCAGACAAACTACATGGGCTTTAAGTGATGCGAAGGTTCTGAAAGATTTGCGTCTTTTGTTAGGGGAATTAATACCCTGTACATTAAGGGTGAGAACATTTAAGGGGGACATAATATGAGGGGGCTAGGTGGGTTATTGGAGGGATACCTTTTAGATGTGAATACGACCCCCTGGCGAGGAGGGAGTGGTGGAGGTAGCAAGGAGATGGTAAGAGGGGATAGTGTATAGAGAGAGAAGAAAAGAATAGGAAGGTACACAGGGGTATGGTTCCATCCGTCTGTGGAGGGCGAAAGACCGTTCACAGAGGGGGTCATGTTGCTCAAAGGGGACCTGGTGGGGACCCTATGAGCAAGGTGGAGGGCAACAGTGACAATCCGACACGAACCATGAGGCCATTGATAAGTTGGGGGGAAGAACATTAGAAATGCAGATTATGTGGAGGGGAGTTAGGGTTGCGTAGTGAGTTTTCTGTAAGGAGAGGATGAGTCTGATCAAAAAGTAAAATAAGAAAAAACAGGGGGGGGGGGGTGGGAGGGAGATAAATATTGTGATTACACAAAGTGATAATGGATTTCTTTTGCTTGCAGCCGTTTGGGTGGGCTGAGAAAGTGTTTAGGAGTTATGAAAGAACTCGCTATACCCAGTTTGCTTCAGCGTTCCTATTGGGGGGCAACAGGCCCTGTGAAAAACCGAAGGGCGGTAGTCCCCGTTGTCGTCTACCAGCCCCGACCCCCCTGTAAGGGGGGAGCCGGGGAAAGCAGCCGACCAAGGAGGAGGACCCCTTCCAAGAAAACAGAGAAAAATATAACGATCAACATGACTCAAAACACAAAGAACAAACCTGATGTTGCTATAAGAATAGCAAGGTGGTCGTTATGGACCATGTAAACGTTATTGAGGAGAATCCTAAGAAACCCCACAATAACTTAGCCACTTATCTATGAGTCTTATATTGAAGAATAGCTGGACCTGTAAGGTCTGTGCGGTAACTATACATCACCCGCATGCACTTATGCTCAGTCCATCGAGTCCTGATGATCTTGCGTGCTGGGAATAAATCTGCCTCTTTTAGTGGTAGATGATGGCGTGGAGGTGAATTTCTGAGGTGAAGTTGAGGCAGATCTTCGTCGAGTATTCTGTGATGAGTTCCCAGAGGGTGGGTAGAGTTGGAGTTCTTTCAAGCGGCTCAAAAGATCATCAGCAGTTTTGCACTGGAACTTGCGGCCTTGATAGGTGAATCGCAAGGAGAAAGGGAAGCCCCAGGAGTAGATGATCTGATGTTGTTGTAGTACTTCCAGATGCTGTTTAAAGGACCTTCTTTTCATAATAGTGGATTTGGATAGATCGGCAAAAATTTGATACGTGTGGCCCTGGAACGAGAGATGCTCCTTCTTCCTGGCAGCAAGCATGATCTGCTCTTTTGTACGAAAAAAATGTAGTTTGGCTATGATGTCCCGCGGGGGGCCATCCTGTTTGCGGGGGGCCAAGGCCCTGTGGACACGCTCAATTTCAAGCCGGTCTATTGGGATAGAGGGTGAGAGTTCTTGGAAAAGGGCCGTGACCGTGGAGTGTAGGTCCAAAATGGACTCTGGGAGCCCCCGGATCCTAACATTTGATCGCCTGGCTCTATTTTCTTGGTCCTCAAGCTGGGCCTGTAATGCTTGATTAGCTTCTTTAAGCGATTCCAGCTCATCAGCCTGGTTTGCAAGTTGCGTTTCTAGATCATCCGTACGGTTTTCCAGCTCTGATGTGCGGAGGCCTAGCTCTCTGATCTCTCTAGAGAGGCGCTCTGTGATCTCATCAGAGGTGCGCTGCAGGGCCCGTGTTAACATGCGTTCGAATTGGTGTAGGAGGGGGTCTGATGAAGAGTGACCTCTGGGGGATAGTGGGGAGGCTAGGGGTTCAGTGTCCGACTCACCCTCATCAGGATGGTTGCTCATCCTTCCCTTGTGCTTCGGTGTCCTCGCGCTGCCACCGCTGCTGCGGGGAGATGCAGCCGCCGCCATCTTGGCTGAGGCCTTGATAAGGGCGTCCCAAATGTTTTTGCTCCTGACCTTTGATCGGGGGTTCCCCGAGACCATACTTGGGTTCCCCGGTGTCTGTGGTCGATGGGAGATAGAAGCGGGATGATTGCGCGAGGATCTAGTGCTGTAAGGCGGCCGGAGGGATCGTGTCGTTGCGGAGCTCTAGCTAGGCACGTCCATCGCTGAGAGCTTCGCGCATGCGCCCTCCAGCTTCTGATTTTTTATAATTTACCTTAAAGTTTGACAGGTAACCATATGTTTGAAATATCTTTAGCAGATTGGGTATTGAAGTCAATGGCTGTGAGATCAAAAACAAGAGATAAGCAGCTGTTTTATATACGTGATTACCCTCTTAAAATTCATGAATGTCTGGGTTATTATTCACTGCACGTATTAGGGGCTCCAACGTGAGTATAAAGAGAAATGGTGATAGGGGCACCCCTGTCAGGTACCATTTCTAATGTTTACCTCCCCCAATAAGCTGCCAATCACTTTAATTTTGACTGTGGGGTTGCTATATAGGGTGGAAATCCAAGACAACATATTTGGTTTAAGGCCTATATGTATGCAGGTTGCCTGAAGAAAGTCCCATGAGACCCGATCAAAAGCCTTTTCGGCGTCGGTCGATAGTATCATGCCCTCCAGGTCCCCTGCATGAGTTTTATGGATAAGATGTAGTGCTTTCGTAACATTATCTCTCGCTTCCCTGCTGGGCATGAATCCCACTTGTTCAGGTCCGATCAGATAATGTGATAATGGTTTAAGTCTGTTGGCCAGGACTTTGGTAAATAATTTGAGGTCTAAATTTAGGAGTGAAATTGGCCTGTAATTGGCACATTCCACTGGTTCCTTTTGGGGTTTAGGCAGTACAGTAATATGTGCCTCTAAGAATTCTACTGGGAGATCTGTAAGTGTTTTTAGGTGATTTAGAGCCTGCATGAGGTGCTGCATCAAAAGAGAAGGGAAGGTTTTATAATATAGGGCTGAGTAGCCATCAGGGCCCGGGCTCTTTCCCGGTTTAAGAGAACTGATCGCCTGCAGGAGCTCATCCTCTGTAATAGGAGTTTCTAGTTGTTGGGCATCCTCGTCCTTAAGGACAGAAAGTCCGCTATCTGCCAGAAATTGAGAAATTAATCGGGATTGGGCTCCTTCTAGACCCTGTGGTTTGTGCGCTTGTGGAATATTGTACAACTCCGTATAATATTCTTGAAATATTTGTGCTATTTTATCTGTTTCGTGTATTATTTGATTCACTTTATTTTTCATAGCCGCTATATTGTTTGAAAGCAGTTTCTTTCAGGGATTTTGCCAAAAATTTGCCTGTTTGGTCGCTGTGTTCGTAAAAGAATCCGTTTCTAAGAAAGAGGATCCTTTTTGCCTTTAAGTTTAAATTTGATTGCAACTGTTCCCTGAGTTCTAGCAGTTCCGCAGCCTTATCTAGGGCCAATGATTGTTTATGTTGCTCCTCCAGAGCTTGAATTTTGACCACCAGATTATTTACTTCCCGTTCCGCTTCCCTCTTCCTCCGTGCCCCTATTTTAATGAGTTCCCCTCTAACCACACATTTGTGTGCCAACCAGGTCACCATAGGTGACACCTCTGCAGACTCATTTTCCTTAAAATATTGTTGTATGGTCTCCTTAATTTTTGCGATATTCGCATCATTAGTCAGTAACGGTGGGTTTAGTCTCCACGAGGGCTTTCTTGAGTGTGCATGTGCCGAGTCTAAGGTTAGAGAGATTGGGGCATGATCCGATAGTTCAATTATTCAATTAACACATCTAGCAGCGCTAAACGCTTTCAATAGTGTCCAAAAGTTTCAATGTAATAAATCTTCCAAATAAATGCTTTAGACACATCCACAAGTCCTAGTGGCATAACACCTCGTGCACAGGAACACAGTGACTACCTTCACCCACAGTTCAACTCTTACCATCATCCGATGCTTGGCATTCTCATGCACAAGCCGTTAAGCTTTAAGTGCAACCCAAGCACTGTACACACTGGCAGTCTTGTCCCTCTCGCAGGTCAGCAGACAGAGCAGGTACATACAAAAGTGCAAGAAATCACAATAGCGTGATATTGCTTAAAACATTTAATTTAACACTTAATAACAGCACCAAGAGGTCACCCCTTAGGTATTCTCCTTACCAGATCTTAGATATCACACAGCATAGCGTATATATCCACATATACATATGAGGCAGACACCGGCTATTCACGGAGCCGCTGCCGACACCGTACGGGCACACGTAACCGTCAACTCCAACCAGCAGGGAGCCTACGGGCACTGGCATCCAACCCACATGTGGCTACCATACAGTCTCAGACGCGTTTCATCGGATAGGCTTCTACTAGTGAGTGGCTGTATGGTACAGTAGCATCGCAATATAAACACTCCTCCCCCTTAGCTGAGAGTCCCATACTTTGGTGTCCCCAGTGGCAGGAATAGTCAGCGTCTGCCTCTAACAGCAGATACATATTTCATTGTTTAAAAGAAGCATATATATCATTACTTAAAAGAAACATACAATTAAATCATGACCAGATTAACACAAATTAAAACATAGCTTATGAAAATTAGCAGTCTCATAAATAACTGATTCAGTTATTAAATAAGCTCACAGGACTTCACAGAGCATTTCCTATCTGAAGATATGTGCAAATCAAAACTAGAAGAGATTTAAAGTGTGCAGAACTACGGGACGTCGCTCTATTTTAACTCCTCCATGGCTGCTAGTGGTAATAGATACTTGTTTAGCAACAGCTTAGGGAATAGCCTAACTATATAAGTATGCAGAGATATACTAATCAGAATAAACAACCATCCATTCCTTTATTATTCTCAACATGCCTCTAGCATTTTTCTTTAACCATTTCCCTTCCAACTTTCAAACTGGGCAGAATTATAATGTACTTCCCCAATCAACATCCATTCATAGACTACCCATGAAGATTATTCCACAGGGGTGAGAGATCACATACAACCACCTAAGTGAGACAGGCTAGAGAGAGATATTATTGACATGAGCAAAGACTATCATCTTCAACTAAGTTTTACAATAAATAACGGGCAGCTAATAGAGTTGACACCTGGATGTTCAAGTTAGTCGGGCCCGGCAGAACCTCGTGAAACCGTTCGGGTTCAGCACCGAACTTGATCCGAACTTGACCCCAGACACCGAACCCCATTGAAATCAAAGGTGACCCGAACTTTTGGGCACAAAAATGGCTGTAAAAAAGTAATGGAAAGGACTAGAAGGCTGAAAAAGAAAGCAAAATGGAGGTAAGAGTAAGACAAGTGCCCTGCAAACAAATGTGGATAGGGAAATAACTTAAAATCATGTAAAAAAAAATAAAAATGGGAGGAGGAGGTGGATGTGGAGTAGGAGCCTAGAGGTTGACTAGGCCGTGACCGTGGCAGTGTAGGTGGAAGTGGCGGTGCTGAAGGAGGAGGAGGAGGAGGAGGAGGAGGAGGTAGCCAACACTTTTTTTTGTTTGTTTGTTTTTTTTTAGAATTGGGGTAGCCCCCAAAATATTGAGACATATTAAAAAAAAAAAGGATACCAATGGCTGTGTGAGGCCGGTCCAAATGTCTATTCTGCACTAGGTGCAGACAAGTCTTGTGGGATCCATGCCTGGTTCATTTTAATAAAGGTTAGCTTGTCCACGTTGGCTGTGGACAGGCGGCTGCGCTTGTCTGTGATAAAGCCCCCTGCCATACTAAACACATGTTCAGACAATACACTGGCTGCAGGGCAGGCCAGCACCTCCAAGGCATAAAGGGCAAGCTCAGGTCATGTGGCCAATTTGGAAACCCAGAAGTTGAATGGGGCAGACCCATCAGTCAGTACGTGTAGGCGTGTGCACACATACTGTTCCACCATGTTGCTGAAATGCTGCCTCCTGCTAAGACGTTGCCTAGAAGCGGATGGTGCTGTTTGTGGTGGCGTGCTGCTGACAAAGCTTTTCCACATTTTGGCCATGCTAACCCTGCCTTCTGAGGTGCCACAGCTGCGTTGGTTACCTCTTCCTCCTCCTCCTCTGCCTACGCCTTGCGCTTCCACTGAGCCCCGGTGTTATTTGGGAATGCCCTCAGCATCGCGTCTACCAGAGTGTGCTTGTAGTCGCGCATCTTCCGATTACGCTCCAGTGAGGGAATTAAGGACAGCACGTTGTCCTTGTACTGGGGATCCAGCAGGGTGGCCACCCAGTAATCAGCACAAGTTCAACTCGGCTGTCGTTGAGCAGGCACTGCAGCATGTAGTCACTCATGTGTGCCAGGCTGCCCAGAGGCAAAGACAAGCTGTCCTCTGTGGGAGGTGTATCGGTGTCCTCCGTATCCCTCCAGCTACGCTCCAGTGATGCCCACGAGCTGCGTTGGATGCCACCCTGCTGTGAACACGGTTCCTCCTCCTCCTCATCATCATCCTCGTCCTCCTCATCCTCCAGAACTGTCCCCTGGCTTGAAAATTTTTGGTCTGGCCTATGCTGTTGCAGGAACGCACCCTCCACGCCACTGAATGACTGGCATGATAACCGTGGAAATGACCCCTCTTCCTCCTCCTCCTGTGCCACATCCTCTTCCATCATCGCCCAAAGTATTTTTTCAAGGAGACATAGAAGTGGGATAGTAACGCTAAAAACAGCGTTATCGGCACTGGCCATGTTTGTGGAGTACTCGAAACACCGAAATATGGTACACAGGTCTTGCATGGATGCCCACTCGGTGGTTGGTGAAGTGGTGCTGTTCTGCAGAGCGACTCACCCGTGCGTGCTGCAGCTGAAACTCCACTATTGCCTGCTGCTGCTCACACAGTCTCTCCAGCATGGAGTTCAACCTTGTGGGCACGACGCATAGAAGGCGGTGAGCGGGAAGGCCGAAGTTCAGCTGCAGCACAGACAGGCGAGCGGCAGCAGGGTGAGAATGCCGAAAGCACGCACAGACGGCCCGCACTTTCTGCAGCAGCTCTGACATATCCGGATAGTTTTTTAGAAATTTCTGCACCACCAAATTCAGCACATGCACCAGGCAAGGGATGTGCATCAAACCGGCTAGGCCCAGAGCTGCTACAAGATTTTGCCCATTATCGCACACCACAAGGCCGGGTTTGAGGCTCAGTGGCAACAACCACTCATCGGTCTGTTGTTCAATGCTCATCCACAGCTGCTGCGAAGTGTGGGGTTTATCCCCACAAACATATCAGTTTTAAAACAGCCTGCTGTAGTTTCCCCCTGGATGTGCTGGTGGTGAAGGTGTTATGCTGAGCGGATGAGGAGGTGGTAGAGGGGGAGGAGGAGGAAGCGCAGTAGGAGGAGGAGGCAACAGGAGGCAAACAGAAATGCCCTGCAATCCTGGGTGGTGGAAGGACATGCGCCAAACGACTAGCCGCCTCAGGCCCACCCGTCACTACATTTGCCCAGTGTGCAGTTAGCGAGATATAGCGTCCCTGCCCGTGCTTACTGGTCCACGTATCAGTGGTTGTGTGGACCTTGCCACAGATGGCGTTGCATAGTGCACACTTGATCTCATCCCTGACTTGTTTGTGCAAGGAAGGGATGGCTCGCCTAGAAAAGTAGTGGCAGCTGGGAACCACGTACTGTGGGACAGCCACCGCCATAAGGTTTTTAAAACTGTCCGTGTCCACCAGACGGAATGACAGCATTTCAAAGGCCAGGAATTTTGAAATGCTGGCATTCAGGGCTAGGGATCGTACTTCCTCTTTCTCTCCAGTGTTTGGGAGATGGAGAGCTGTAAGCTTCCATGGGACCATGTGGAAATGCTTGGGGACGGTGGCGGACATGGTTGTGTTGCTGTCACATCGTCTGTTTGCTGGGTGGCAGGTGACACTGGCACTGTAGAGGTGGAGGAAGAGGCCGAGGCAGCAGCAGAAGAGGAAGCAGGAGGAGGCCGAGACCTTTCTTGGATTTTGAGGTACTTATTCCACTGTAGCAAGTGCTTTGCATTTAGATGCCTGGTCATGGAGGTTGTGCTCAGGTTTAGAACATTTGTGCCTCGCTTCAGCCTCTCATTGCACAGTGTGCAAATCACTTGTGTCTTGTAGTCAGCACATTGTCTGAAGAACTGCCACGCCGGGGAACGCCTTTGAGCTGCCTTTGGTGTACTAGGTCCCTGGGTGCGGTGGGTAGTTGCAGACCTACTGTCTAGGGGATGCTCGCTTCGCTTTTGCAACCTGCTTCCTCTTTTGCTGTGCTGGTGCCTCTGTGCGACCACCACCTCTTCCTTCAAACTGCACACGTCACTCGCATGACCCTCATTCCATGTGGGGTCTAGGACCTCATCATCCCCCACCCACCCTTTACCACTGCCCTCCTTGTCAGTCTGCACACTGAGGAAAGCCACAGCAGTTGGCATCTGTGTTTCGTCATTATCATCACAGACGTGCTGCCGTGGTGTTTCCATGTCCTCACCCGGAACCAGAAGTGGTTGGGCATCAGTGCACTCAATGTCTTCCACTTCTGGGCCAGGGCTATGTGGATGGCCCACGGGAAGCACAGCAGCAGAGTCATCAAAAAGCATAAGAGACTGCTGTATGACTTGGGGCTCAGACTGCTTGACTGATTTACAAGTAGTTGAGCTGAAAGACCAGATGGCCATGGGGTTCAGGTGACAACTCTGAGCTTTCATCAAGGGACCAGGTGGGAGATAATGTGAAGGAACTGGAGGCATTGTCAGCCACCCAATCTACTATCGCCTGTACTTGTTCTGGCCTCACCATTCGTTGAGCGCCATTAGGGCCTACCATATAACGTTGAAGGTTCTGTCAGCTACCTGAGGAAGGTGCGTGTAGCTGGCACAGATCGACCATGTCCTCTCCTTGCAACAGGAGCTTCAGCAACACCACCAGCACCACGATTACCACCACGTCCCTTATTTGAAGCTCTCCTCATTCTGGACACAAATGTACTATGTAGCACTATTTATTAATACAAAAAAAAATAATAAATTATTATTATTATTTTTTTTTAAATAAAAAAGTAAATTGTAGATGCACTTTTTATTTTTGTGCAAGAAATGCACCGCTCACACCAGCAGCAGGAACCTCTCCCTACACCGGTATGAGATGATTTTAGAACGATAATCTGTCTTTCACAGCACCAACAGGAACCTCTCCCTAATGCAGTAGCAGATAGCTTTAGAATGATAAACTCTCCCTCAGAGCACCAACAGGAACCTGGCCCTAATGCAGTAGTAGTTGTTTTTAGAATGATAAACTCTCCCTCAGAGCACCAACAGGAACCTGGCCCTAATGCAGTAGTAGTTGTCTTTAGTACAATAATCTCTCCCTCAGAACACCAACAGGAACCTGGCCCTAATGCAGTAGTAGTTGTTTTTAGAACGATAAACTCTCCCTCAGAGCACCAACAGGAACCTGGCCCTAATGCAGTAGTAGTTGTTTTTAGAACAATAAACTCTCCCTCAGAGCACCAACAGGAACCTGGCCCTCATGCAGTAGTAGTTATTTTTAGAACGATAATCTCTCCCTCAGAGCACCAACAGGAACCTGGCCCTAATGCAGTAGTAGTTGTTTTTAGAATGATAAACTCTCCCTCAGAGCACCAACAGGAACCTGGCCCTAATGCAGTAGTAGTTGTTTTTAGAACGATAATCTCTCCCTCAGAGCACCAACAGGAACCTGGCCCTAATGCAGTAGTAGTTGTTTTTAGAACGATAAACTCTCCCTCAGAGCACCAAGAGGATTCTGGCCCTAATGCAGTAGTAGTTGTTTTTAGAACGATAAACTCTCCCTCAGAGCACCAAGAGGAACCTGGCCCTAATGCAGTAGTAATTGTTTTTAGAACGATAAACTCTCCTTCAGAGCACCAACAAGAACCTTACCCTAATGCAGTAGTAGTTGTTTTTAGAATGATAAACTCTCCCTCAGAGCACCAACAGTTACTTTTCCCTAATGCACTATAAGATGGTTCTGAAGGCTAATGTCTTCCTCACAGCACAGACAGGAGCATCTCCCTAATGCACTATAAGATGGTTCTGAAGGCTAATGTCTTCCTCACAGCACAGACAGGAGCATCTCCCTAATGCACTATAAGATGGTTCTGATACGCTAATGTCTCCCTCACAGGACCGCTATGAAGGTCTCCCTAATGCAGTCTGAGATGGTTGTGAACGCTAATCTTTCCCTCACAGCAGCGGCATGAAGCTCTCCCTACTCTAGTCTGAGACGATCTGACATGCGGCTCTACGTGACTCCAGCCCCATATAGAGGCTGGGTCACATGATGCACTTGCCAATTACAGCCATGCCATTAGTAGGCATGGCTGTGATGGCTTCTAAGGGCAAACTAGTGAAAAGCTTGCTGATTGGCTCCCCAGCATCTATAGAAAAGGCGCCAAAAATCCCTGAATACCGAACTCAATCCCGGACTTTTTTTTTAATGTCCGGGATCGGGTTTGGGGCACGGACACCCCATTGTCCGGTACAGACCCAAATTTTACAGTCCAGGTTCGCTCAACTCTAGCAGCTAATCCTTCTATTAGTACAGCGGGGACTCAGGGGCTTAGAGCACCTTCCCACACACCCCCCTATAATTATTGTTGATGCCCCATCTCCCAGGATTGAGACGGCACCCATCACTGATTACCCCAATGATTTAAACGTCACTGATGAATGCATTCAAATCCAACTCAATATTAAGTCCTCTCGGTGCTAAACTGTCCATAAGGAATATCCATTTGTCACGTTTTAATTAATTTTAATAATTGTCACGGTTAAGTGCCACCTAGAATGATACATCCCTGTGAGAAGCTTTTCAGCTCCTCAATCATTTGTATGCAGAAAGTGACCTGTGCAGAATTTGGGAAGTAAACATTTGCTAGAGGGACTACTTTCCCTTCCCAGTGTCCTTTTAAAAATAAAAATCTCCCATGCGGGTCTGCAAAATGTTGAGTGACCTCAAAGCCTGCCCCTTTATGTATCAGAATTGAAACCCCTTTCGTTTTCGAATCGGGGCTCATGGAGTGGTAGGCCTGTGTATAATGTTTGTCTGTGAGCTTTTGAATTGATCCTGTTCTGAAATGTGTCTCTTGAAGAAACACTATTTTGGGTCTTATCTTTCTCAGTTCTCTTAATATTACAGTGCATTTTTCAGGTACATTTAAACCTCGTACATTATGGGAGACCAAGGAGGGTTTCTTACCTGGTGCAGCATACGCCATCACTCTTCAGTCAATGACCTGTGGATGTGAACTGATGCAGTGACTGTCTGACCCTAATGAATTTCTTACTATTTAGGTCCTATAAAAGAGGCTGAGAGATAAATTAGAGATGCAAAACTCTGAACACAAGATGTAAAAACTGTAACCAAGTGTCGAGGCTAATGGTAATTTATGTTCTGTCGTATGCTGTACACTTGGCCTATACTTTCCCCTCAGCGGGGTATAAAAAGAAAACACAAGAGTGGTAAACACAATAAGTGTTGAGATCCCCTTGTGATTTAATAACCAACGGGGGTCTGTCAGTAGAGGCAATGGGAGGCGCACAGCAGAATGGTGCATTATACACCTTGTATGAAATATAGGGAGTGTTCCAACCACCGACTTAAACTCACAGTTCACCTCCCGTGGCCTCTAAGTGTTGTGTAATATTTCATATACATATACACACAGGTATTTACTGTATTTACAAGCTGCATTACATATCAAAGGCCCACAGTTGCTTGCATGGGGGTTGTGGAATGTAGATGCTAATTAGCCTTGAGGGGGTTCATTGTGGCTTGTGTAATCACAAATGGTCTATTTGTTCGGTGTTACTTGGGGGAGTTCCGATTAATCGTA
>BLSH010504985.1:207847-227808 GCA_018402905.1 Glandirana rugosa
GGGGGTGGTAGGTGGGTTGTAAGTGGTTAATGGGGGGTGTTTTATGTCACTAGGCAGCGCTGTGGGCATTGCACATCGCCCACAGCGCTGCAGCACCTCCTCTCTCCCCTCTCTCTCCTCTCACACTGCACCGATCGGTGCGGAGAGGAGAGACAAGCCGGCGCTTCCGCCGGCTTGTTTACATGTGATCGCGCCGTCATTTGACGGCGCGATCACGTGGTGAAAGGCCGCGCACAGCGGCCATTCACCGGGATCCGTGATCAGTCGGGTCCCCCGGACCCGACGGTCACGGATGTTCCCGTGTGCGCGCCCCAGGGGGCGCGCGGGAACCGCGATTCTGGGAGGACGTCAATAGACGTCCTCCCAGAATTAAGCAACCGCCCTGTAGACGTCAATTGTCTATGGGGCGGTTGTTAAGCGGTTAATATGCAAAATAATAATAAGAAAAGGTCCAAGACCTGGATACCATTCTCTCAGTTAAAACAGCAATATGACCACCTGAAGATTGAGTATGACAAGATCAGAGTAGAACGTGACACCTTATTGGACCAAGTCAGGAAATTACAGGATACTGGAGGAATAGAGACAGCAGGAGGTGTACATTCTCCAAATCAGCCCCTATGTCAGTGGGAGTGAGTTGGATGGGAACCTCTAAAATAAAGTGTTATATTCGCAAACAGTTGAAGAGGTCAAGGAGTGTCATAAATGTGGACAGAAGGTGGGGTCCTTTCAAATCTGTCTTTGAAGTTACACTTCTCTGTAGCAGTGGGGGTCATTTAGAAGATAACTGTAAACATGTAAATAGTACTTTGTTTTAACTTTAAACAATGCATAAGGACTTTGCTAATGAATTTTGTTGGAGGGATTTTGTCTTTCAGATATTGCTGGTGAGACTCGTTTGCATGTGAATAGCGGAAGCTGACATTGCTGACCAGTGGGGGAGAAACTCTGAATAGACAATTTACAAGGAATTATAAAGAATTCATGGCCTCTCTCAATATTGGACTTTTTTTCCCCAACAGCCTAATTTTGTTTTTTGTTTTTTTCTTTTCTTTTCAATGGACTTTTTTTTTTTGCCCTAATTTTTTCTCTTTCCCTGATCTATGTTTTATCTGTATTTTAAAACCAGAGAGAAGCATTTAAACCTAAACTAATTTTACATCTGTACATATCACATAAGGCATATTGATATCAATATATTCGACATCTAAGGTAAAATGCTGCACAATGGCTTGGCATAATTTTTTTTTTTCAACTGGGTGTCTGAGAATTTGTACACTTAGACTGGGTAGAATAATTTAAGTTTAGGGTATAGACATTGGGTGGTTTTCCCTAAATTTATTAGAGGGGTGAGTGAAATGTATCACTCTAACCATGATTTGAACTTTGTTGAATCAGTTGTTAATAATATGCTGAAGGCTATGACATATAAGGATGTGAATGACTATACCTTTCTTGGCAAACATACTGGCAAGAATTTCCACTGCTGCTTTGTCTGGACAAATGATCTAAGAAGCACTGATGTCATGCTGATACGATCTAAACCATCTGATGCTCCCATTCAGTGGACTGAAAGATTCAAGTAACTGCTCTATTGAAGGCAATATGGGGTCGGCCTACAGCAAGTTGCAAATTGTGGCTGGCAGAAGTTTCATGTTGGACTGGTGATGAAGATTACTAAAACTGAACAATTCATCTTTAAAAATGAAACCCTTGAGCCTGAAGATAAGCAAATCCTGGACTTGTGTGGATTGGAGCTCCTAGAGCATACTTCCAAACTTTACTTTCATTGAAATGGTGAGAGATGTCATAATGTCAAACCAGAGAATGGACTGTGACGTCAGCTTGTCTTTGCCCACTATTCAAGATCTCGATGTGACATACTGAAGAAACTACAAACTTTGAAATGAGGCCTAACAGCTATACGGGCCACATGTGTTTACCAAATCCTTTCCCAGTCATGGTCTAAAGCTATATTATGTAATAACTGTTTCATGGGGATATTTTAGAGGCTGGTGAAGAGAGATGTAACTAGTTTTCAATTACATATTTTATATGAGCCATTGTAAAGCATTCAGTACCTCAAATTGTAATGATATGTTTGTTGTTCGCTGTGGGCATTATGGGTCAGTTCTAAGAATTAGAACAGACCCAAGTGGGGGAATGTTGTGTAATATTTCATATACATATACACATAGGTATTTACTGTAATTACAAGCTGCATTACATATCAAAGGCCCACAGTTGCTTGCATGGGGGTTGTGGAATGTAGATGCTAATTAGCCTTGAGGGGGTTCATTGTGGCTTGTTTATCTGGTAAACACTAATGTGAGGTTAGGAGAAACCCCCCCCCCCCCAGTGTGAGACGAACACTTAAGTGGACATTCAAGCTAGCAGTGTCTCCCTGCCAGTTCACTTTCTCTCCATGAGCATGAGGGCACAGTAGGAATGGGACTCTGAATATGTAATATTTACTCTGTTGGATTTTGATCATCTGGTGCAAGTATTATGAAATCTTTCTGTCTGAAGTCAATAAATGTGCTCTCTCTGGAAGGACCGGGTACTGCGGAAAATTAATCATAATAATAACTAAATAATAACATTAGTTCAATCATTCATCCACGACTACATCACTACACTAAGTAGCCCTTATTTAACACAAAAGGGGAAGGAAGGAGGAAGAAAAAAAAATTCTTTCCTTCCCCCTTCCCCCTGTCTAGCAATTACTCTCACAGCTATATATGCATGCCCCGTAAGCCGAGTGCCGGGTTCATGCATATTATCAGCAACATTAAGCAAAACAATTTGCATATTAGACAACCTTCTTAACTGTCAGTCAGAGCTGATCTTAACCATCCTTGTGTGCAAAAAGCAAGGATCAGCTCCACAAAGAAATATAAAATCCAATCACACAACTAGTTTTAATCAATATAAGAGACTATCAAATACATTGTCTGACCTGCTGGCTCACTTATGTGGCAGGTGCCTCTTCACTTTAGGTGTTTGTCACTGTAAAAAGAAGACCAAAAAGCAGAAAACATATAGTAAACCACATAACACGCCATGGATGACCGACACTATACTATCTCTAGCTTCAAATGAAAGGTCCAAAGGGCCATCGGAAGCCGAGCTGCTAACCAGTAGTCTGAGAGCAGTTAACCAACTATACAGGCACAAAACTGGTTTTCATTTGTGTCTCCCATTCTGCAGTACTGCACCATGTTCTAGTCTATTTCTGGCAGATACACATGAGAGGCACAATCGCTGCAAATGTGGCGATTGTGCCAGGGAAGGAGTCTATTCCAGCCTCTAATGTGGAACCAATAGTGTTGAACTGTATTTCCACAAGGTACTGACAGATGTCCTCAAGTTTATAAACTTAAGGTCTCCAAAGCTGTATTGCTGTGCCAGCACTCTTCGCAAATGTTCATATAATTATAAGCAGTAAGTCCCAATGACTTGGTGCACAACCAGCAACAAGTGGATGTTATGGCCTCTTACATGGAATATTTTGTCCAGCTAGGTTTTAGTGTCATGTGTCGATCCTTCGATGACATTATTGAAAAGTTTGTTGCATATGAGTTTTTGTCTCGACCGGAGGGGGGAACAAAAGATCCCACATCATAGTGTGCTAACTCAGGCAGCTTCTCGAAACCTGTTATGCTTATTTGTGTATGGTGATTTGCCATATTGAGAGCCTGTTTGTTTTGCGTATTTGGGTTTCTTGGACGATGACGGTTTGGCCAGAGAATTTTGGGGGAAGGCTGTGGTGTAGCACAATGTGCTGGTTCCAGAAATCCCTGGTACCATTCCGGTAGATCTACCCAATTGATCGCAAAAGGTGTTCAATTCATCTGGCAAGCGGAGATAGTATTGTTTACCTTTATAGGTGGCATTCAAGGCAAAGGGGAGGCACCATCTGTATGGGATCTCCCTTTCTCTCAGTAGCACCAGAAGAGGCCTCAGTGCATGCCTGTTTTTTAATGTGATCTGAGAGAAATCTTGAAAAAAGGATACAGGGCTGTCATTGAACAAAATTTGTTTGTTACGTCTTGCTTTTGATAGTATTTCTTCCTTGAGAGGAAAGCTTGGTAGACAACAGATGATGTCCCTAGGTGGCGCTGTGTCTGCAGGACGAGCAGTCAATGATCTGTGTGCTCTCACAAATTCAGTGGCGTCCTCCCTAGGCCTTTCCAGTATCCCATTGAACATTGTTTGTAGTGCCGCTTTGATCTGTGGGGCCTCCACCGACTCAGGGATACCCCTAACCCTGATATTCTGTCCCCCTATTATCCAAGTCCTCCAAATGTCTGTTCATTTGCATTAAATGCATTGTGCGGGA
This sequence comes from Glandirana rugosa, assembly GCA_018402905.1. Classification (NCBI taxonomy): domain Eukaryota; kingdom Metazoa; phylum Chordata; class Amphibia; order Anura; family Ranidae; genus Glandirana; species Glandirana rugosa. Next base: position 212,190 of record BLSH010504985.1, read on the forward strand.
TGAAATAGTGGTCTGTCAATCGCCCTGTTTCTTTTAGTGTCAGCTCTCTCCACAATAGACATGCGTTCGGACAGTGAGAGTATGTCTGCTCTGAGTTCAGTGATGGCAGAGGAGAATGTACTCTTAATGTCAGCCGTTATCTGGTGCATTTCAGACAGCTGTAATGGGTGATCAGTGTGCTCAGTGTCTCTCACCAGATCTTCGGATGCCGACAGCGAGTCTTCGCTGTGGTCCACCTTCTTGCTTCCAACACGGCCTCTAGTCAGCGGCGTCTGAGTGAAGAATAAATCCGATATTCTGTGGTTTCCTGGTGCGGAAAGTGAGCGGTGGGAAGAGGAACCTTTGCTCAGCTTGTCCCTTCTTCCCATAGCCAGGACGATCGGTCGTGTCAGGCTGTGAGAGCTTTTGTTGGCCGTGGGTGTGAGGAGCTCTTCTAAGCTGCGGCCATCCTCGCTATGCGCCAAGCCAAGCCCCTTTAAGGCTCTTCAAATGTTTGATAACTAGGGCTACCTCTTCAGCTGAGATTGGGGTTTCCAGATTTTGGCGATGGTGGTCTTCTAGTTTGGGATTTTAATTGTGTGTAGTAGTCGGTCCAAGTTTAGATTGATGAGGGTTGGGCCCTGTGCTATAACGTTTTTGATAAAATTCCTGAAACGCTCTCATTATGTGCTGTGGGTTTTGAGATAACTTCCCCCCTCTATCCTAATTTTAGGTAATGCAAAGGAACGGGATTTCAGAAACAATTTCCTTGCTAGCATAGCTCCCAATTTATCTCTTTGGTGGCAGAAGTTATTGCTGCTCCACCGTAGGCTCTTCTCTGCTTTGGAGGTAAGAGCTAAATTGATAGCTGCACAAATAGAGTCTAGTTTTCTATAGGAACCAAATGTGGGTTGGATTTATGCTTTTTGGATAGAGCAGTAAACTCCCTTTCTAATCTGTCAGTTTGTACAGTTTTAGCTTTGTGGAGTTGGGAATCTATGTAACCACTTGACGACCAAGGGCGTGTATATACGTCCTTGGCTTTAAGTGGTGATAGCTGCAGGCACCATCCAGATATCATTTTTTTTCAGCCGGTGATTCTGAAGAGGCTAAAAGTGGTCTTAGCGGCGGATTCGCTGCAAGATCACTTTTATCAGCAGCGGGAGAGGTGGCCCCCCCTCCCGCCGCTTTCCAGTCATCTCCGCCACTTAGCGGAGATGATGGCATCCATTCCCCCCAGTATCCGTGAGCCGAGTGAGCGGCTTCAGCCGCTCACTTGGCTCCATAACATGGCGGAGCGGAAATGACGTCAGAAGTCACGTCCACCCAACGGTCTTAAAGGGCCTGTTTTTTTTTGAGATGCCATTTTTTTCACATTTTTTTTTGCATATTAGTGTAAATATGAGATCTGAGGGCTTTTTGACCCCAGATCTCATATTTAAGAGGACCTGTCATGCTTTTTTCTATTTTTCTATAAGGAATGTTTACATTTCTTGTAACAGGAATAAAAGTGATCCTTTTTTAAAAAAAAAAAAAAAAAAAAGAACAATGCAAAAATAAAAAGTAAAAAGCAAAATAAATAATTAAAAAAAAAAAAAATTTAAAGCGCCCCGCCCCCGCAAGCTCACGTGCAGAAGCGAACGCATACGTAAGTCCCGCCCACATATGAAAATGATGTTCAAACCACACATGTGAGGTATCGCCGTGATTGTTAGAGCGAGAGCAATAATTCTAGTACTAGACCTCCTCTGTAATGCAAAACTGTTAACCTGTAGAATTTTTTAAACGTCGCCAATGGAGATTTTTAAGTTGCAAAGTTTGTCACCATTCCGCGAGCGGACGCAATTTTGAAGCATGACATGTTGGGTATCATTTTACTCAGCGTAACATTATCTTTCACAAAATGGAAAATGGCCTAACTTTACTGTTTTCTTATATTTTAACTAAAAAAACTGAATTTATTTTAAAAAAAGCACGCTTGGAAGATAGCTGCGCAAATAAGGTGTGACATAAAATTTTGCAATGACCGCCATTTTATTCTCCAGGGTGTTAGAAAAAAAACAATATATAATGTTTGGGGGTTCTAAGTAATTTTACAGCAAAAAAACATGTTTTTAACTCATAACCACTGAACCCAAAAAACAGGCTCGGTTGGTAAGTGGTTAAATGAGTTTGCCCCTTATCGTGGCCTTATGTGCTGCCCAAAGAGCTTCCGGGGAAGTAGCTGGGGTGTCATTTATGAGGAAATATACCTTTATAGCATTCTCAATCTCCATGGCCCTGATGCGATCACTAAAAATCGACTCATTAAGCCTGCAGTGTCTGCTGCCTTTCTGGCCCAAGGGACATTGAAGACTAAGAAGAACCATGGAGTGGTCTGACCAAACAGAGTTCTTAATATGGGACTTAGATATCAGAGGAACTAGGGTAGTGGAGGCAAAGATACGATCCTGGCAAATGACTTATGGGGGCTTGAGTAAAGAGTGTAGTCACGCATTGTCAGGTTGGTTTCTTTCCAGGCATCCACCAGGCCCTGTTGGAAGATGACTCTGGTGATACAGAGGCTTTTCTTAGAGGGGTGGGTTAGACGGTCCCCAAATGGATGCGACTTGTCGAGTCCCTGGTCAAATGCCACATTGGATTCTCCACCCAAGATCACTGAACCCTCTAAAAAGGGATTCAGGGTCTGGAATAAATTTTGAAAAAAGGAATGTTGTCCCTTATTTGGAGCGTAATAGGAAACAAAAGAATAGATTTGATCATCTAGGACCCCTTTTACTAATCTAAAACAATCCTCAGGATCTCTACATTCTATAAGGAGTGAGAATTTACAACTTAGGGAGAATAGAATCGCCACCCCCCTAGTTTTATCTTCCGCATTGGTCATAAAGAATATGGGGTATTTTATCGTGGATAAATGAAGGGCTATATTTCTTAGGGAAGTGAGTCTCCTGTAGGAGGACTACGTCCATTTTGTGTTTGTGAAAGTATTGCAAGGCCTTCTTCCATTTAGTTGGAGAGTTTAGTCCCTGGGTGTTTTTAGAGACCACCCATAGGGGCGGTTGTGTATGGTATATATTAATCATAGAGCAGGGAGATGAAAGCAGCCAGCATCACAAAAACACTTACCCGGGGCCCCACACAGAGAATGCCAAGGTATCCGCTGCCAGATATAGGTTCTGTTGTCATTGAAGTCTGCCAGCTATGAAGTCGAATTCGGTCACTACAAAATTAAGAAAGTGAGAAAGAGTAGAGAAAGAAAAGGTCCCTCACTGCTTGTCAGTATTACCAAAAATGTCTCAGCTTCCAGAGAGGAGACAGTCCTGTCTGGGAGGTGAAGTACTTCCAGCTCTCTGAGACAGGAGGAGGGGCATGAGCACCACTCCAGCCGAGAGACACCCTGAAAAAGAACAACATAGAAAATAAGGGCCTTAAGCCCTAGACTAAGTGAAGGCACCCATATGAAACAATGAAATGAGCATAACTAAAGAGCCTGATCACAGTTTTTAAACCTTCTAACACAAGAATGTGGTGGAGGATTCAGATAAGGAGTGACTAGGGAGGAAAGGGAAATGAAACGTCAGGGAAAATGGATTAGGGGAGGGAATAAGGAATTAGTCAACTGCAAAACAGGGAGACCCCCGATGTAAACCTAAGGGGGAAACCTATCAGCCAGTTAAGGCCAAACCTGAGCATCAGCAAAATCTCTGTGAGATCAAAAGAACAGTTGGTGAGTCACAAAGGAAGGTGGCCCTTCCAGGAAGTATAAAGAGGTTAAGAAAGACCAGGGTTCAGGTTGTCAAGGAGGAATCATTTCTTTCAATTTTTTTGGATTTTCCCACATCTGTGTCAGAGGGCTTGATGGAAGTTGTCATTTTGATGAGTTGGATCCGGAGCTTGCTTGTTGTTGGTAGGATCCTGTTGAAGGATACCAAGCTTCAGCAGCATACGCTCACCATCAGAGAATGAGGCAAATCTGCAGGGTTTGTTTTTGAAGAGAAACTGGAGGCTAAATTGGAATAGCCACCAATACTTGATATTTTGTTCTGCTAGAACCATGAGGAGTGGTTTAAGCAATCTGCGCTTTTGGATTGTAAAAGGTGAGAAGTCAGCAAAGACCTGGATCTCATGTCCTTGGAATGACAGCTTGGGTGTAACGCGTGATATACGCATCGCCTCCTCTTTGGTAGCAAAGTAGTGCGGTTTAACTACAACATCCCTGGGTAGGCCATCTGAGTGCAGGGGTTTTAAGGCCCTGTGGGCCAGGTCCAGTTCAAGACAATGTTTAGGGATATCTGGTAGAAGTTCTTTGATAAAGGAGTATACTGTTCCAGGTACATCCTGAAGTATTCTGGGATCCCCCGTATCCTAAAGTTGTATCTCCTGTTTCTGCTCTTGAGATCATCTATTTTAGATAAGGCTGTCTCAAGTTGATCCTGAAGGTCCTGGATGCGATCTGTGCTTTGGTTTGTTCTGGCAATGGTAGAGTCCAGTTTTGTCTCAATAGCTTCTATACGAGAACCTAAAGTCTGGAGGTCCACTTTAATGTCACTTGTAATTTTGTTGGCTGTGTTATGTAGGCCACGATCAAGTAAATTAGCAAACTTGGCGAATAGTGCAGTCATGGCCACAGGGCGGTCTAGGCCGAGACCAGCCTGCTGTGAGGCTTGCTGTATTTGTGGAGGGACTGCTTCCATTGGGGAGTCCCACATATGGAGTACTCAAATGCAGGTCCTGTGTGTGAGAGAGCGCAAGAGAAGGCAGGGGGGTGACCGGGAGAGGAGCGTGGGTCTGGATCTGCCAAGCCGTCGCCATCTTGGTTGGTGCTATCTGTCTTCCCCAAACTGTCCCTGCAAGTCATGGCTGACCAGCCAAATGGCATCAAGGGTGGCAGCGGAGCTACCCCTACCCGGAGGTGGGTTAAAGAGCCGAGAAGCGTGGGTGCGGGTGGTACTAGGGAGTCACGGGTGGCTGGAGCAGGATGGAGCTCCCGGACTATGCATCCATCTTAGGTGCTGCCATGCATGCACCTACGGGAACCTCAATCTTGAGCACACAACCTTTGTAAGCAAACCGGTCCTGTTCCACATACCGTGTCAACATTCTTCAAGATGATGGTGCAGTTATACAATGACTGCCAGTGAACTGCAACAGCCAAAGCTGCTCTCCATGCTTTACAACATAGTCAAGGACCTGTGGAAGACTGTACCATTGAGTTACGCAAATGGTTGGCAGACGCAATATAGAACAATGCTGCCTTGAAATATCAGTTATGCCTTAGCCTTTCTATGACAAAGATGTGCTTGCCAGAGTCAAAGCTCCAGATTCCTTTGAGGATCTCATCTAATTTGCTATCTAGCTGGATAATATTACCTGTAATACGTGCAATACCACCTATGTGCAATACTACCTGCAATACGTTCTTTTTCCTCATTTGTAGTTATACATTGTGTTGTGTATATACTTGTATACTATAGTATGTCTATTGTCTATTCTTTTATATATTTGCATTTATTTTTTATTTTTTCATGCTGCTGTAACAAAGAAATTTCCCCACTGTGGGATGAATAAAGGTTTATCTTATCTTATAACCATCTGCAGGAACAAAACAATTACTACATACCCACATGGATGTTACCCATCGTCCTCAGCCACCAGCTCATCGGTACAGCATATCAAAGGATGAACCTTTGCAAATTGAATCCTTTACCCAGCCCTATTTCCTGAAAAAAAAGATGCAACATAGTCAGGCCAACCTCTGCTTTATACTGCTGGGAAGTTGGCTATTACCTGCACAACTGCCCAGTCAAGTAAGTCTACCTCTCAGTGCCCTACTTACTTCCAAGTGTCAGGAACTCAGTCAGATCACATTGGTCTTCCAATCTCATTACAGGTGGCTGGAAGGTAAATCAAGCTTCAAGCTTGTCTTCGGGGCATGCAGCTGCTTTCTTTACATTTATCTTTCAAAAAAGCTGCAGATACCCCTCACTTTTAGGACGCAAAAACTTAAAGCAATATTAAACCCAAAAGCAAACAATTATTATAGTGCAGCTGTGATGTCTGTATTAGTTTCCTTTTTAGGCTTTATTTCTTCTATTTACATCTGGAGATCCAGCTAGCAAGTGTGTTGGTTTTCAAGCTCTCCAGTAGAATGTATACGTTTCCATGGATGAGACAAACCACTTAACACAGGTAGGGGTAATGAAAACTATCAGTTAAACCACTAAGCAATGCTATAATAAAGTGTGAGCTGGAGTTTGTCCTCAGTTTGGCTTCAATTTGTTAGTATATCTAAATCTGATACATTTAGCACTACCATTCCCCCAGACTGACAATGCTACCGTCTGCGCAATCATCCAGAGCTGTGTATCACTAATACAGGAGGTGTTACTGGTCAGATCCCCAGGTGAAAATAGAGGGAAAAAAGAAAAAAAAAGAAAACTGATGCAGCAACTACATCTAATGCATGGAAAGTAGGGATGGGCTGAACATACCCCAATTTGGTTCGCACCAGAACATGCGAACAGACAAAAAATGTGTGTGAATATTCGAATACCGTTAAAGTCTATGGGACACAAACATGAAAAATCAAAAGTGCTCATTTTAAAGGTTTGTATGCAAGTTATTTCCCTAAAAGGTGTATGGGGGCCCAGATACTGCCCTAGGGGACATGTATCAATGCAAATAAAAGTTTTTAAATTGTTTTTTTCAGGAGTAGTGATTTTAATAATGCTTAAAGTGAAACAATAAAAATGAAATATTCCTTTAAATAATGTGCCTGGGGGGGACTGTAAAAGGGCACACCTCTGTGATGTTTAGAACATAGCCAGAGCAAAATGACATTTGTGAAGGAAAAATTGTAATTTATTATAGCGGCTGTAATGTATTGCCGGCTCCTGGCAATATACAGAAAAATCACTTAAAATTTCCGTGGGGTCCCCCCCAGTCCATACTGGGCCCTTCGGATCTGGTTTGGATTTTAAGGGGAACTTCACGCCAGAATTAAAAAAAATTGATGTGGGCCCCCCTAAAATCCAAACCAGACCCTTATCCGAGCATGCAGCCTGGCCGGCCAGGATGGGGGGAGTGAGCGACCCCCCTCCTGAACTGTACCAGGCTACATGCTCTCATGGGGAGTATGGGTGCTTTGGGGCAGGGGGGCTCTGTGCCCTCCACCCCAAAGCACCTTGTCCCCATGCTGATGGGGACAAGAGCCTCTTCCCCCCCACCCTGGGCTGTGGTTGTGGGGGTCTGTGGGTGGGGGGGCATATCAGAATCTGGAAGCCCCCTTTAATAAGGGGGCCCCCAAATCTTGACCCCCATGAGAATTAGTATTGGGTACATCGTACCCCTACTAATTCACCAAAATGTGTCAAAAAAGAAAAAAAAACACAGGAGACAATTAGTGACAAGTCCTTTATTAAAAAATAAAAAATAAAAATAAGTGTCCCCCGTTGTAATCCATCGTCAATCATGGCGTTCGACCGACCTGGTAAAAAAAAGCCACAACAGCTCCTCCTCCATGGGAGGGCAGTGGAACATCCCATAATGCATTGCGTGCAGATGGCGTGCACAGATCCTCCCCATTGGGAGGGCTCCCGCCATCTGCACCCAGTTTTTGTTAGGACAGTTTATTTATATGGCAGGGCAGGGCCACTCGGTGACATATGTGCATGACCGGCCCCCTCTGACATCACATGATGTCAGAAGGGGCGGGGTTGCTCGCTTACATTGCTGGGTGGCCCTGCCCTGACATATAAATAATCTGTCAAAACAAACAGCGGGCAGACGGCAGGGGCCCTCCCAATTTGGAGGAGCTGTGCATGCTGTCTGCGCAGAATGCATTATGGGGTGTTCCGCGGCAGCGAAGTCGCTGTGAACTCCCATAATGTTCTACATTTGATGAACGGGAGAACATTCGACTTGAACCTTGGGCCCATCCCTTATGATAAGCTGCAATATATTACATTTTTTGGTTTTGAGTTTAATACTGTTTTATTGTGCACCTGGCAGATGGTACACCCCCAAGATCAGGTTTCATCATGCAAGACACTGTTGAAATCCTAACAAGGCCACTAAGAGTTCCTTTGCTTTGATGTCTTAAGCTCACTCAAGTAAAGGAGAAACAACTTTTCAATCAACCTACTGCCATCAACACTGCTTCTATCCAAGTTCTAGAGATCTTCTGCTATACCTCTCTGTCCAGCAAGTGCCCAAAGCCAGGAAGTTTGTCCCTCCAGTTTACCATGCTTTTCAGACATGTTTGATAAAAGGAAAGTGGACACAATCCCACCCCACTGGCCTTATGACTATCCTGTCTAGTTACTTTCTAGTGCAGAGATTCCTTTTGGACAAATCTTTCCTCTATCCGAACTGGAGCTGGAAGCCCTCATTTGCCCCTTTATCAAACCCCATAGGTGCTGGGATCTTCTTCATTGGGAAAAAGGATCATTCACTCAGACCTTGCATTGACTACTGAGAACTCAATAAAATCACCATTAAGAACCGCTACTCGCTTCCTTTAGTCTCTGAACTCTTGCATTCAGGATGAGGTTTTCACAAAACTGCAATTACAGGGTGCCTATAACCTAGTCAACATCAAAGAAGGGGATGAATAGAAGACAGCCTTCTAGACATGATATGGGCACTTTAAGTACTTTCTTCCTGGCACCTTCCTGCTCTGCACTTCCTGCCTTCACCTCTAGGGGTGCTTGGAGCTTATTCACAAGGGAAACCCTCTTATCACTTTGATCTCCAACCAGATGTGTGACAATAGCCTTCCTTTCCCCCATAAAAGGGTGTAAGGTGGATCCTGGACTCCGGCCTCTCCTTTCAGCCTCACATCCAATCTCTGTTCAAAACCTGCTGCCTTTAACTCTGTAATATTTCCTTTCCAAAATTTGCCTCTTATTCAACTTCCTCCTAGTTGGCCTACCTCACTTACCCACCAACACAGAAATATCCCCCCTTCAGTCATAAATGCCTATTCAATACAATTCCATCTTACTAACTGCTTAGTGTCTTCCACTTCTCTCTGCCAATCAATCCACTGGCTTCCAAAGGTCAATGAATACAATTCTAAATATGAACAACTTAAAAAGCCATCCCAAACTTTACCCTGACCTACATCACCAATCGTGTATCAAAATATCAACAAAGCTAACTCCTTAGCTACTCCCAGGATCCCTTGTGATTTAGCTCCCTCATCAACTCCTATCATGCATTAGTACTTCTTCAGAGCCTCTCTCATCCTCTTCAACCCCTTACCCCAATCTGTCAAGATATCTTCTACTCTGTCCACCTTTAGATATCACTAAAAACTTGTCCTTTCAGGAAAGCCTATCCTGCCTCTAGCTAACTACTGATTTTTACCTTTGTGCACAACTCATTCCCACACAGTTACCTTGCCTTTCCCTTAAATTGTAAACTCTCACAATTGGAGCCCTCCTAACTCTCTTGCATTGAGTTGTATTGTAACTGTACTGTCTCACTTTATTTTGTAAAACACTGCACAAATTGTTAGCGCTATATGCATCCTGTATGATGACAATAATAATAACACATTCAAGTTTAAAAGTTACATACCTGAACCATCTCTCCATATAGCAAGCAAGCAAAAACACGTGTGCAGGATTCATGGTGGTATGCAACTAATAAGCACATAGGAAGGGCTGAAGTGTGCTCAACAATTACTTCTATCTATACGGTGCCAACTTGAATGCTGCTACATAATTTGTGCATTTTAGAAGGATGGTCATTGTGATGATGATGATATGCGCACATTTGAATTTGAACTACTTGAAACATAACTCAGAACCTTGCCTTTTTTGTTCAGGAACACATTTTAGAACCTTTCTAATTGACCAATATAATTTGCCTCTAACCTAAATTAAGACATAACTTCACAAAGTTTTAAGTAGCTGACTTTCTAAAAGTATCCTATTGCGGCACTTTTTGTAATATTTATGTCATAAAGGTGTTATCACTTTATGCAAACTAAATGTGCTCCTTTATGATAATAATAATAATAATATGATTTGCCAGAAAGACTCTACATGGTAAAACTGATCCAAGCCATTCATTTTTTTGTTATCATGCATTAAAATTCATGAACAGTATATTTTAAATTGGAAACCTCTTGTTTATCATTTGTATAGCATTCATTCTCTGCTGCTGTGAATCTTGTCAGTTGCATAAAGGGTGATACATATAAACCTCTGCTAATCTGACAAGATGAGAAATTAATAGCTATCAGTATTGTACACAGCATTCCAACCCTATCATTATGTTTAAAAGTCAATGCAATCTACCATCTGTCAGTGACTTGTCTATACATCCTTTACCTCCTCCCACAGCTTCACCTGTGTACCAGCTATGTGCAGGAAGCTATTATCTAGTGTGACTCTGTGATCTCCTGCAGGTTGAAGAGATGCTATTTAAAGATTCTTGTTTAACTAATTTAGCCAATCTCATCACAGTTTTTCGGCTGCTGAACTGTAACCCTGTGGTTTGTTGAGTTAGTGAGGCTTATTCTGAGGCTAGAAAGCCTAGACATGAGACTTCAATCTTATGGTATAAATATTTTCTTCCCAATAGAGAACAGTTGTTTCATCTATTTTCCTTAAATATGCTTATTTTGCAGTTATATACTGTAAGTGCATGACAGTATTTCTAACATAAGCGCAATAAAACTCTTTATATGAGTTTCCCTTTAACACCACACTGCACATAAAAATAAACTAAAATGCACTGGAAAAGCATGTGCAGTAACAAACATTTGCGTGCATTTTTATGTTTGTTGTGTTACATTTTTAAGCAAATTGCATTGCATTTGTATGCATTGGCATGCATAATGTTTATCTGTTAATGAGTATTTACTGTCCTATTGTCCCCAAACTCAATTCAATACTGGTATTCTGCAAGAGGGAGTGGAATGGATCTTGAAGGAGAACTCCAGCTCAAAATTTAGTAAAAAAAAAAAAAACACTTCCGTTTCTGGCACCGCATGGAGTAGAGGGTCTCCAGCACAGCTCCCGGTCCAAAAATCGGCCTAATAGACCTGCCCAGACCCTTCAATCCACCTTCCTTTCATCAGGACAGACTTGAAGTGCCCTCCTCCTATCAGCCTGATGGATCGCTTTGTTGAAAAAGTCGGCCCGCGAGCGCCGCCGGGCGCCTTACAAATCAAGACCGGGGATGCGGCCTTGCTCCCCGGCGAAATGAGCGAATCAGCTCCGTCCCACGGCGGACCGTTCGTCACCAACATGGAGGTATCTGGGGCCTCTCCTTCACCTGGCTCTAGAGACATGGACGATTACAACAAGATTGCCCAAGCTGTGGCAGCAATTTTAGCCCCCACTATAACAGCCACAGTGGAGCAGGCTGTCAATGCAGGTATGCTCCTGATCAAAAAGGAGTTGGGAGAACACGCCTCATGGCTCAATGAGGCTGAAAACAGGATCTCCAACATAGAGGATGAACTTTACCAGGCACAAGCCATGGAACAGGCACAGGACAAAACAAACCAATACATCATCCAAAAATTGGAAGAATTGGAGAACAGATCCAGGAGGAGCAACTTTGGGTTCGTAGGGGTACCCGAATCTCTCCAACCCTCCGCCATCTTGGAATTCTGCACCAGCCGCATCCCTGAAGCCCTAGGATTGCAGAGACCATGCACGGTAGAAAGAGCGCACCGCTTAGGGGTCTTCTCGGCTGAAAGAAAGTCCCCCCACACAATTACTGCAAAGTACCTAAACTATGCTGATAAAGCGGACATTCTACACAAGTACAGACAAGGTAAATCTTTACTGATCGACGCAGTCAAAATCCTGATATTCTCCGACTACTTCATAGAGGTCTCCAAAAAGAGAAAGGCTTTCCAACAGGTCTGCTCGGCTCTATACCAGCGCCAGGTAAAATTTACCTTAGCCTTCCGGGCAATCCTGTGGCTCAAATCCATGGATGGAGAACAGCTTTCCTTTCAGGACCCTAAAGAAGCTGAGAAATATCTTCGATCTCTTCAACCTGACTCTCGTATTAATCCCGCTTCCAAAGCCACTTCGATACCTAGATCTCTGGAACAACGGAGTCCCCGCAAGGACTCTCCAAAACGCCTCAAACCCTCCAGCTCTGCTTCCTCAAGTCTCCCCAGCTGACTTACGGTTCAGTTTCGTCCTGGTTAAATTTTTGCCAAGATAATTATGGTCCCGCGCCGGTACTTGGCGTCTCAACTACCTTTTCTAAACTATCCCCCCCGGGGGCCCTCCTTGGGTCAGGTAGTACCTCATCCTCATTGCTGTTCATTGTTCCATGATCCTCGTTAATGACTAATATTTGTACAGTTGTATTTCTACAGCTACATGTTATCCTTCTTTTTTTCTAACATGGGTATCACCCCCCTGTCAGCTCTCACCACCAAAACCCACCCCCTCTTCGCCATTGGCACTTCCTATATCTGGTCTGGGCACATGGTACTGCTGTGTCTAGCCTGTGACCGCAGTTTGGTAGCTGTCCTCTCTCTGTGATCCCATGTGGAAAAAAGCAAAGTCTTCTTTCTCTAATGATTGTTTGTTTTCATATCTGCATCTGATTGTTGTTACCTTGTTAGCAACCCCCCGCTTTCTATTCCCCACATCTCCCCGTCGCCTACTGCAACTGCCCCAACTACTCTACGATACTTACAAATTTATATGCTGGATGACTTTCTCCAGAACGCCCTTCCTAGTGACTAATTCCTTTCACATATCTTCAATAACCTATCACATCCCATTACGTGTAAAACCTCCATGGAAATCACATCATGGAATGTTAAGGGACTCAGGTCCCCTATTAAATGACTCAAGGTTTTAAGACACCTCAAGCCACTGAAAACTGATATCGCCCTATTACAGGAAACGCACTTGTCAAAATCAGACTTCCACAGGCTCCAAAAACTTTGGGTGGGCTCGGTACTTGGCTCCGATGCGGTGGGCCGCAAAGCAGGAGTTATCATCCTGATTCACAAAAATCTCCCATGCCAAGCCTTGATGACTAACACTGATGACCAAGGTCGCCGTATTACAGCCCGTATCCGCCTAGGCGATAAGGAAATGTTGATAACAAACATCTATGCTCCCAACAACCCCGGGTCTTCCTTTTTTAGCCACCTTTCCTCCAACCTATTGAAATCGCCCCACACTCCCCATTTGGTGGGGGGCGACTTCAACTCCATCATGGATCTGGACAATGACAGATCACACCCTAAACACACTCAAACTCCTCACCCCAGGCCGAAACACTCTCCCTTAGCTGATGCCATGGAATCAATCCATATGACAGACATGTGGCGATTATTCCATCCACTGGACCGAGAATATACGTTTTATTCTAACCCCCACAGGGTATTCACCAGAATAGACTATATCTTCTGTTCGGGTGACCTAATCCCTCTTGTGACTGACTCCACAATCCACGAAATAGCGATTTCGGATCATGCCCCAATCGCAATCACATTCAATGACTCATTATCCCAGCCATACCTCCGTCTATGGCGTTTCCCCTCCTATCTATACAACAATAACGATTTCCAATCTTACATTGCCACTGCCTGGGAGGAATTCTCCTCTACGAATTCCTCGCACACGGACAATCCCCATCTCTTCTGGGACACAGGGAAAGATTATAAGCTATACTGCATCTTTCAAGAAAAACTTGTTTTCCAAGTTTAAAAATGCAAGCTCTCGACTAAAGCAAGCACAGACAGCTCTGTCCTCCTGCAATTCTCCCCCAACAGGAGGGAATGGCAGGAAGCTAAAGTTGATTTTGACTCATGGGCGGACATTTTGGAACAAACTAAGCGCTCCCAGATGGAAGCCTCTCTATATATATTTGGAAACAAATCAGGTAAACTCCTCGCCAGGCTAGTCAAAGGTCCCATGTCACCCACTCATATAACCTCCTTGCGAGAACCCTCTAGGGATGATTAGTAACACTCCTCCGGAGATCAGTCAGATCATGCAAAACTTCTATACGTCTCTATATGCCCCTGAGCAGATTGACTATACCCTGGCAAACAAGCTCCTTGAAAACCTGACTAACCACAAATTACCCCATCCCAATTAGAATACCTTAACAGTCCCATCTCCACATCAGATGTCACCATGGCCATTCGCCAACTCAACCCAAACAAAGCCCCGGGTCTGGATGGCTTCACAGGGGAATTTTACAAATCCCTTCAAACGGCCTTAATATCCACTCTAGTCAAAGTTTTTAATGGGATTTGGGAGGGAGGGTCATACTTACTCTCAGGCAACCAAGCTATCATCAAGCTCCTATTCAAAAAAGGCAAAGACCCTCTCGAGCCGGGCTCATATAGACCCATATCCTTGCTAAACATAGATGTTAAACGCCTCTCTAAAATAGTCGCCAACAGGCTGGCATCTATCCTCCCTGACCTGATTCACAGTGTGCAATCTGGTTTCGGCAGAGGGAGAACCGCCTGTCTAAACATTCGCAAAGTTCTTATGGTCCTTGAGCATGCCAAGAGCCAGCCTGGGGAGGACGATACCATCATCACCCTGGACGCGGAGAAAGCTTTTTATAATGTCAATTTCAAATGGTTATCTCTCGTGCTGAAAAAGATGAGTTTCTCAGGTCAATTCTGTCATCTGATCTCTTCCATGTATACTTCTCCGCCGGCCAGGTTGGTGGTGGCTGGTCTCCTCTCTGGTGAATTTAAATTGCATAAGGCAACCAGACAGGGTTGCCCTCTATCCCCTCTCCTTTTCAACCTGGCGCTAGAACCCCTGTCCAGACTATTAAATACATCTGCCCCCCTTCATGGTATTCAAGTAGAAACACAGGAACTGAGGTCGGCCCTGTTTGCCGACGATGTTCTTATATTTTCCAGCAAACCCTCGCTAGACATGAACACCATCAAATCCATTTTCAACGACTTTAAACTATGCTCAGGTCTGAGGATAAATTACAACAAAAGTGAAAACCTACCCCTAGGCACATCCCCTCCCCCTTCATGGACCAAACACTCACCCTTCTCTGTCTCCAAATCCCACATCACCTATTTGGGTATAAAAATAGGGAAGTTACCCTCTTCCATTTACACTTTAACCACTTCAGCCCCGGAAGGATTTCCAGCTTTAGGACCGGAGCACTTTTTGCGATTCGGCGCTGCGTCGCTTTAACTGACAATTGCGCGGTCGTGCGACGTCCCACGTTGCAGCGTGCTGGCGCGTTAACAGTCAATTTCGCTGCGTCGCGGCTTAGCGTTTTTCACGAGGCCAGGATTTCGACCTTTAGGAAGGCCCCGACTTCACCAATTTCACATTTACCTTCTCCCATTGAAGGGATAAAAATATGGGTTTATCCACTACACCCTAAACCTCTGTCTCTTCCCACTCACAAACCAGGTACTTCCCCCTCCCCTACACGGATCCCCATCCAAAAGTGAAAACAACATTAAATAGGAGTCTGGACTCGTATCAAATTTCAGCAACTTTTACCTAAACTACCACAAGTACAGATCGCTCCCAAACGACCTTTTATATTCTTGTAGCAGCCGTTTGTCCCGGCTGGAGTCAAGGACACAAAGATGAACTTATGGTACTTCCCCCCGTCTACATAAATTATCAGACCTGTCCCC
>BLSH010504985.1:246854-259615 GCA_018402905.1 Glandirana rugosa
TAACCTAGTCTGGCGCTCTGCCGTGAAAAGTCGTACCACTTCCTTTCAAGTCCTCTCAGATCAGCAACGTGGAAACAGAGTTCTATACCGAACGAAACAACGTCATAGAAGAAGTCCATCACCATCCCACCCGGAGGCCTGTCGTTACGTACTTATGTTTTTCTTTTTTCCTCACAGTCACATGTCAATGACCTCCTTAAGGGCTGTCCTCGTCGAGAAACCGGTAATTATTTTGACATCTACCCATTTCACCCTAGGGGTGTCCCATGTCTCAGGCTCTTTGTTGGTTATAGATGATCTCGGGGACTTCCACCCCTATCAGCTGTGACGTACGGTCACGGTCAAGGGACCCAACTGGTGTGAACGGGTGCCCCGAGTCCAATTTCGTCATCCGTCTGACCCCCTACATATTAATGTTATTCTGGATCCTGGACCTACAGGTCCCTATGAAACCAAAGGTACCAACACTTCATACAAGATACTGCAACAAAGCAAGCCATATCTTGAGACAAAGGTGCAACGACTAGACTCTCCTGAACTTTCCTTCACCATGCTGAAAAGTGCCGTCTCGCGGTCTGATCCAATCTTTGCAATTATTAAACAGCTTACCTAAAGCTACAGGACTATATATGCCAGGATCCCGCCATCGATGTTGGAGTTCCACTCTTCCAAGGCAGAAGAGAGGGTAAACATCGCAGCATAGGCACTCATGGTCCCAATGTGTAGTCTCAAAGGCACCAAGTTTTCTTTGCAGTCTCAAGTCTACCTTGATGTGTACCGTCGTGCTCAAAATAAGAAGAGGAGGCTGCAGTGGTGGTGGCTGGGTGGTTGGGCCTTCCGGGCAGTTGTGGGTGGGTGCAAAATCATTGAGGGAGGGACATAAGTTCAAGAATGAACTTCAGGGGGAACTGATGTGGAAATGTGGGGCCTATGATTTTTACCTTCAATAATTATCAGCATTAATAAATGGGCATCAGAATACTGCCTGGACATTCTGTGAACATCTGACATCATAAAACAGCTCTGGTATTTTATCTAGAGTTGGTATCTGCAAAGCTCTGCTTATATTGTTCACTATACTACCTGGTGTATAACTGTGAAAAGGCCAGTCCCTTGCCTGGAGGGAATCACTTGGGGGTGGGGGGAAAATGGCCTCTGATAGTGGTAATGTTACCAAACATGTTTTACTTACAGGGGGTTGGGCAGAGAGGGGGTATAAAAGTAAGCCTAGATTCTGATCTGTCTGTTTGATGGTTCTTTACAACATGGAGACGTAAGGCTTTAATTTTGTCACCATAATTCTTTTTTCCCTCTCTTTTCTTTGTCTCTTTACTTTCTTTACTTAGCAACCTTCTATTTTTACATGGAACAACTATTTTCATTTTGATAATCCTCGCGTTGTATTTTAGCAATAATTTGGATGCTTTTAAGATTGTAATGTTTACCCCTGATTTGGATATATTTAATTAGTGACTGGCTTCTTTTCTGTAAAAATAAATTAGATCTTTATTTTCTTTAGCAAAGGTGTCATTGATTATTGATTTTATTTGTAACAACCGCAACAGCATTGGTTGATTTTTATATAGACAAAAGATTTTAATCCCTTATTTTATTTATCAGTAAGCGTATAAGTGTGTTAGGTAAAAATCGCTTTAACACATCACAAGTCAAACTGGAACTATCATCCCAACTGCACAAGGAGAAAATCTTAACAGATTTCAACTGCCCTGCCACCAAAGACCATTTCCTTTTACGTTGGAGCACCTTCTTTATCGCTACCCATCCCTCAGGAAAAATGGATTCTCTCAACAACTCCTTCACCTATTTTCACCACCAACACCCAAGTCCCCGCCTGGAAGACATCCATTGAAGCTTACACATCTTCTCCATCTCCTACCCATAGCCGGACGAGAACCAGCTGCGAAATTAGTCACTATAGACCTACTCAAGGTAAACCCAGTATTCTACCTCAGTCACTCCAATCAACCTTTTTTCCAAACCATTCACCATAGGATGGAAGTTTTAATATTATTATTGTTACTATTGAAAGTATCATTGTCTCCTTTTTCTCTCTCTCTCCCCTTCTCATTGTCAATTTTCCTTCTTCTCAAGCTTTAGGTGTTGCAGGACTCCCCCCCCCCCCCATTCTATTTCTATTTTATTTTACACCAGTACAGATCAAAGATCCATCCAATTCTTATGGTTATTCGTACAATGTTATACTCTCATTTTATTCCTTTATCCTTGCTTTATGTAATAAAATATTATTTCGGGCATTGGGGATCACCTCTCCCCCAATGCTGGGTAATGTATTGTGTATGTTCAAAATCCTCAATAAATTATTTTTGAAAAAAAAAAAAAAGTAAAAAAAAATAGGTTCCTCCTAAATATCGAAACTGGACCTTATGGTTCAAGTATGGATTAAAAGGGTGACATCATTGAAACATTATAAAAAATGGGCAGTGTGGGTTTTTCCTTTAAAAACACAAACCAAATTATTATCTAAACATACAGCCTGGCTGGTCAAGAAAGAGGGGGAATGGTCATGCGCCTCTGTTGTCCCCGGTCTGATTCCAAGCACTCAGCTGTGTGGACCATTTTCAAAATATGTGCTGAATACCACACTGGCATCTGACCTCTCACCATGCAGCTTGTTGAGAACAGGAGCAGAATGACTGTTATAAGAAAAAAGGGCCACACTCCTCCTTTCAGTTCCTACCTTTCTATCTCGACTCCCACTATACGCGATTCCCTTTCAGCAGTCTCTAGTGATAGGGATGATGGTATATGACAAGAAACATATAGTTACATAGTTATACAGTATCTCAAAAAAGTGAATACACCCCTCACATTTTTGGAAATATTTTAGTATATCCTTTCATGTGACAACACTGAAGAAATGACACTTTGCTACAAAGTAAAGTAGTGAGTGTACAGCTTGTATAACTGTGTAAATTTGCGGTCCCCTCAAAATAACTCAAAACACAGCCATTAATGTCTAAACTGCAGGCAACAAAAGTGAATTCTCGCCTAAGTGAAAAAGTCCAAATTGGGCCCTAAGTCTACCTAAGAAGAAAAAGAACAAATAATAGTGCATATACATTAACAAAATAATTTATAGACTCTATTACCAATGATGGTACTATTATCTCAAATATAGTTATTCATTGCACTTTCAACAATATCCCAGATGCAATATGTCACACAAGAAAAGGTAGACATGAAACCAAAGTCCTATATAGTATCAGACTTCAAATAAATATGTAATAATATGTCTAAAAAATAAAGCATAATAATGCTTTAAATAAAGCATAATAATCACCCCAGACCAAAATTCAAAACATCTGCCCTATGATGCCGTGGCTTTAAATATACCTACCTATCCAAAGGTAGTAGCCCTTACAAGGTAAAAGACAATGTAAATTAAATCATAGCTTTCCCTTTGGGAGCCATGGACAATTGTCAGGAAAGTGAGAAAACAGGAAGGTTCTGAATGGCAAGATAAAACCCAATAACTACTACAGTGAAAACCATGGGGAAGTCAAAACCATGCTACAACAAGGCTTGAGAAAAAATGGGAGCATCTCAGAAAATAACTTGGTCACACTAGTACAAGTGTGAGGGACCACCAGAGGTCTTTTTATAAGCAGGCAATAGATAAGGCTCAATTGTAACGATCTATATATGAGACAAAAGAAGCAAGGGAATCAAAACAACCATCATATAGTGGGCAGCACATATTATTGCACCTCCTCACCTATCCTAGTCAGCTCAAAGCCCCCTCTTTCCTGTAAGGGGTCCCCCCTGAGTCCGCCACTGCTGAATCTAACCACTTCCTTATATATGGCCAAGGATGCAGGACCAGATGTCAACCCCAGCTATGATGTAGGATGGCTGGGCGCGGCGTACGGTGCAAGAGTCTGTGATGCTCCACAGACAGATGGGTGCATCACCCCAGCCTGGAAAGGCAGCCCAGTTCCCCGCACGCATGTGCCAAACTGGCACATGTTCATCAAAAACTCAACCACCTGAGACCAAGGCCAAACAGCCCCCTCCACAAGACACATCACAGCAGGGAAACAAAAAACAACACCAGGCCTAAACGGCGAGCCACATAAGACATTTACAACAAAAAGCAACAATACAAAAAAGTGATATACAAATACCTCAATGGTGATCCCAGCATAGTAATAAAACTATTCAGTCTCAGGGAGTGTAAGAGGACATGGGGCCGCACAATTAGACTGGAGGATAAGCAGTTTAACTGGATGGACTAGAGTCTTTATTCAACCTTACCAACTATGAAACTATGACAAGGGCATAAATAACACAGGCCAATGTTTGTAAATATAAGCAGGACAAGGCCGGGTACTTTACTTTACTTCTTAACCACTTGCCGACCTCCTCACGTAGAAGGACAGTGGCAAGTTGGCTCCGCTGCGCAGATCGCGCAGAAAAATGGCAATCTGCACAGCCGCAGTTGCGGGTGGGTGCACAGCGCTGGTGATGCACTCTTGTGCCTGCTGCACTCTGCGTGAGCGTGGCCACTGAGTCCACCACTGCTGAATCTAACCACCTCCTTATATATGGTCAAGGAAACAGGAACAGATGTCAACCCCAGCTATGACGTAGGTTGGCTGGGCGGAGCATATGGTACAAGAGCCCGTGGTGCTCCACAGAGAGATGGGTGCACCGCCCCAGCCTGGAAAGGCAGCCCAGCTCCCGACATGTATGTGCCAAGCCAGATTCACCAAAAACCCTACCACCTGAGACCAAGGCCAAACAGCCCCCTCCACAAGACACCTCACAGCAGGGAAACAAAAACAACACCAGGCCTAAACAGCCAGCCACATAAGATCTTCACAACAAAAAGCAACAATAAAAAAAGGGATATACAAATACCTTAATGGTGATTCCAGCATAGTAGGAAAACTATTCAGTCCCAGGGAGTGTAAGAGGACACAGGGCCACACAATGAGACTGGAGGATAAGCAGTTTAACCTTAAGCTGCGTAGGGGGGTTTTCACTGTCAGGGCAATAAGGATGTATAACTATCTTCCACAATTGATGGTGTCAGCTGGAAGTATTGATAATTTTAAGACTCTTGGATTTACATCTTAGTGATCATAACATACATGGATCTGGGAAATGATTATCGACGTTGACACACATACACCTACACCGGTTGAACTGGATGGACTAGTGTCTTTATTCAACCTTACCAACTATGAAACTATGAAAAGGGCATAAATAACACAGGCCAATGTTTTTAAATACAAACAGGACAAGGGCAGGTACATTACTATATTCCTTAACCACTTGCCGACCTCCTCGCATAGAAAGACGGTGGCAAGTTGGCTCCACTGCGCAGATCTCTGAGACAAACAGCGATCAACGCAGCCACAGTTGCGGGTGGGTGCGCGCCACTGGCGACGCACTCTCATGCTCGCTGCACTCTGCAGGAGCGTGGCCACAGTCGGGCAGACTCAATGTCCTCCGGCGACCCACGATCACCTGGCACAGCACTAAAGCAGGGAACCGCCGATGTACACACTGCGGTTCCCCGCTCTGTCAGGCGGCATGACAGAGATCTACTGATCCCTGTGATTGGGATCAGTTTGATCTGTCATGCCCCTGCCAGCCCAGCCCATACACAGTTAGAGCACAGTGAGGGAACACAGTTAACCCCTTCATTGCCCCCTGCAGGTAAACCCCTTCCCTGCCAGTGACATTTATACAGTAATCAGTGGCTATTTTTAGATCTGATCACTGTATAAATGTCAATGGTCCAAAAAAAGTGTCAAAAATGTCCGATATGTTCACTGCAATATCGCAGCCCCGATAAAAATCGCATATCGCTGCCATTACTAGTAAAAAAAAATATAGTAAAAACGCCATGAATTAATTCTCATGGTTTGTAAATGCGGCAACTTTTGCGCAAATCAGTAAATGCCTATTGCGATTTTTTTTACCACAAATATGTAGAAGAATATATATTGGCTTATACTGATTTTTTTTGGACATATAGCAAAAAGTTAAAAAATATTGATTTTTTTTTCAAAATTGTCACTCTTTTTTGTTTATAGCGCAAAAAATAAAAAACGCAGAGATGATCAAATGCCACCAAAAGAATGCTCTATTTGTGGGAAAAAAATTACGTCAATTTTGTTTGGGTTCAACATTGCACGACCGAGCAATTGTCGGTTAAAGAGACGCAGAGCAAAATCACAAAAAGTGCTCTGGTCAGGAAGGGGGTAAATCCTTCCGAGGCTGAAGTTGTTAAACACCCACACAAATTCTGGACAAAATACACATCAGGAGCAAGGTACCACAAAATATTGTAGAGTATACACTAATCATGTGATAGACCACACCAGGACAATCCAGCACACGCCAAGTGCAATGGCATGCAATTTTATTTTTACAAACAATAAATAAAAATACATTTCAAACAGAATTACAGATATGCCAATACAGTGCCCCAATGAAAAAAAGCATGATACAAGATGATCTTAGCATAAAAATGGCTTGTAAGGAAAAAGATGCATCAATGAGGGACTTTAAATGAAGTGAGGTGGTGTACAATAACTACAATGATGGATTATGGTAAAGTTCATACATTTTAATAATAGACACATTCAGAAAAGAATATACATAATTGACATTGAATGTACCATATTCATTAGTAGAAATATTACCAGTTGGAAAGGTAAATAACATACAAACAAGATATACATAATTGACCTTTCATATTCCATATTGATGAATAAAAATGATATCCTGATGTTGAAAGATATATATAATATAGCCACAATCCATCAATATTACACTGATATTGTATCCAAATAATGACCAAAGTTGGTCATATATAAAAAATATAAAAGAAATCTGGCCTGTAATCCTAATCACCCCAGGAAATAATTTCTTCGATAATTGGTCCATGGATCTGATAACTTGAGTAAAAACATGGCGATGAAGGCTCTACGGGTTGGGGCCACTCATCAGGAGCAACCGTGATATGACTACAAAGATTGAAAAAAATATATAGTATAAGAAATCACATATCAGTAAACAAAGGTTGAGGGGTTTTGTGTGCCAACCCCAAAACCTACCTAAAAGAAAGCTTGCAGCGCAGGAGCACAAGCGGCACCCCGCTGGAGTCGGGGGGCAAACCGGAGATCAGCAGGTCGGGAGCCGAGGGGAGAGACTGAGACAAAGGCGGTCCACACCGACCACGCCCAGGATGAGGACAGGAGCACTGAGGTGTGGTGTGGCTGAAATGAACAATACAAGTGGCTGTGAATAGAAAGATGAGTATAGTAAATATTGTAATGTGTGAAACTGTGAGTGAATGAGAAAAGGGGAAAAAGGTTAAAAGAAAAAGGGGAAGAGAGGAAAAGAAGAAATAAGAAAGAACAACCAAGAACGGTTGAAAGAGTGAGAAAGTGAGTAAATAAGAAAGGGAAAGAAGTATATCAGTCACTTGTATTGTTCATTTCAGCCACACCACACCTCAATGCTCCTGTCCTCATCCTGGGCGCGGTCGGTGTGGACCGCCTTCGTCTCAGTCTCTCCCCTCGGCTCCCGACCTGCTGATCTCCGCTTAGCCCCCCACTCCAGCGGTGTGCCGCTTGTGCCCCGGCGCTGCAAGCTTTCTTTTAGGTAGGTTTTGGGGTTGGCACACAACCCCCCCCCCTTTTTTACTGATATGTGATTTCTTATACTATATATTTTTTTCAATCTTTGTAGTCATGCTCCTGATGAGTGGCCCCAACTGGCCACAAAACACATAGAGCCTTCATCGCCGTGTTTTTACTCAAGTTATCAGATCCGTGGACCAATTATCCAAGAAATTATTTCCTGGGGTGATTAGGATTACAGGCCAGATTTCTTTTATATTTTTTATATATGACCCCCTTTGGTCATTATTTGGATACAATATCAATGTAATATTGATGGATTGTGGCTATATTATATATATCTTTCAACATCAGGATATCATTTTTATTCATCAATATGGAATATGAAAGGTCACTTATGTATATCTTGTTTGTATGTTATTTACCTTTCCAACTGGTAATATTTCTACTAATGAGTATGGTAAATTCAATGTCAATTATGTATATTCTTTTCTGAATGTGTCTATTATTAAAATTTATGAACTTTACCATAATCCATCATTGTATTTATTGTACACCACCTCGCTTCATTTAAAGTCCCGCATTGACACATCCTTTTGCAAACAAACAGGGATGGAAGTGCCTGGCCTCTCTAGGCCAATGGTTCACTTCATTTAAAGTCCCATTATGCTTATTTTTTTCTTAAATGGCTTGTAAGGAGATATCTAATTAAGGCCAGGTGGGGATTGAGGCACTTAATCCATTTTGTCTCTTTTTTGGTTTATATGTTGATCCCAGTTAGTCCCATGTGGGTCCCTTCTCACCACCTCAAGGATAATACATTACACCATAGTCACATAAAATTGGTGACAGAGGTCCAAGTGGTGCCTAACTGGGGTTTTAACATCTTTCCATCTTTCCAATGGATGAGTAGTAGACATGATCATTAATACGTTGTCTAAGTTCCCATATTGTTTTGCCCAGATAAAAAGCTTGGCACTGGCAGATCATCAAGTACACCCTATCTGAGTACCCAATAAGCATGGAAATTATGGGTAAAACATTCCCCACTGGGGAGTAGGAAAGATGTCCCTTGACTAACCTAGAGGCAATGGGAACACTGTCCACTTCTGTAAATATCTTTCAGGACTGTTCTCATTCCTCCTTAGAGATGTAAGGACTAGAGTTGAGCGAACCCGAACTGTAAAGTTCGGGACCGTACTGAACTATGGGGTGTCCGTGACCCGGACCCAAACCCAGACATTTGAAAAAAAATTTGGGTTCGGGTTCTGGGTTCGGGTATTTGATCACGCATGTTGAATAGCTGCAGGGCAGCCAATCAACAAGCGTTTCACTGGTTTGCCCTTAGAAGCCATCACAGCCATGCCTACTAATGGCATAGCTGTGATTGGCCAGTGCATCATGTGACCCAGCCTCTTTATAAGCTGGAGTCACTTAGTGCTGCATGTCACATGCTCTCTGGGTAGTGTAGGGAGAGGATGCTGCCGGCGCTGTGAGGGACAGATTGCAGATATAATAACATCTCATCCTGCATTACAGAATGATCTGATTGTGGACTAGGTAGAGATTACTACTACTACTGCTTTTAGGTACAGATTGCAGATCTAATAACATCTCATCCTGCATTACAGAACAATCTGACTGGACTAGGTAGAGTCTACTGCTTAGAGGGACAGATTATAGTTCTAAAATCATCTTCTAGTTCTATAGGGAGATGTTCCTGCTGTTGCTGTAAGGGACAGATTATTGTTCTAAAATCATCGCCTACTCCTATAGGGTCAGGTTCCTGCTGTTGCTGTAAGGGACAGATTATTGTTCTAACATCCTTTTACTTCCTTTTGCAGCCCTCTAGCACTTTCCAGGACTTTTTTACAGTAATTTTTGTGCCAAAAAGTTTGGGTCCCCATTGACTTCAATGGGGTTCGGGGTAAAGTTCGGGTCAAGTTCGGTACTGAACCAGGACATTTTCCCGAAGTTCGGCCGAATCCACCGAACTCAAACATCCAGGTGTTCGCTCAACTGTAATAAGGACTGAAAGTCAGATTGTCTTGGAGAGAAACTGTTCTCCTAAAAATAATCTCTAAGAGTACCACAGACATATTTGGATAGCATATAGCCTTCAGAAACTAGGTGCCAGTGTCTCCTCAGCAGCGAAAAAAGTTGCCCGTGCTAAGTAGAAAATCTGGTCACCAACTTGACTTTTGTTGTTTCTTCTCTTTTTCAAGAGCCAAAAAGTAGGAAAGTTCTAAATTGTTAGTGTTTTTATAGGCCTTCCTTGGTAGTGATTTGCTATATTCTCATGTAAACAGGGGGTCCCTGAGGTTGGCCACCTGTTGAACGAAGTCCTGCATGTTGGTGCAATTTTTTCTAATCCTGATGTATTGAATTTAAGGAATGCTACTGACCAAAGGTGCTGAATGTGCACTACATGCATGTAGGATGGTATTTCCTGCACTTGGTTTCCTAAAAAGTGTAGTTGCTAAACAATTATTCTTGTCTTTGAAAAATAGGAAATGTAGTGTAGATGGCAATTCCAAGTGAATTTGAAATTAAAGGCATTAATGTTCAGCTTAGACACAAATTCTTGTAATTGGAGAACCAAAGCATTCCAAATAATAAACAGATCGGCATTTCACTTAATAGATGTGTTGGTAGTGATCATTGGATTTGACTCAAAAGATCTTTAAAGCCTGGTGCTTTGTGTAAAGTCATGGACGTTGCAAGAGTTTTAGTGGGATTAAATTGTAAAATATTTCTGTTTAAGTGTCTTCCTGTAGGTAGTGGAGAAGTCAGAGGATAAACAGATAAAAACATCACAGTTATTAACCAGTTGCTGACCGCCTGCCGTGGATTGACGGCGGCAACTTGGCTCGTATCGCAAACCGCCATCACCTGACGGTGGCTGCGAGATCATGGATCGTGAGCTTGCACACTCACTGTGTTCCAGAGGAGCCAGGGAGTGGGTAGAGTGGACTCGATGTCTGGAGGCTTCCCGCGATTGCTTTCCCGCAGTGACAGAAAGGAAAGGTCCGTGTATGTAAACACACATTCTCACAGGGGGAAGCAATGGGATCGCAGGCTCCCTGTCTATGGGAGCCGCAATCACTCTCCTCTCCCGCTCAGCCCAGCCCCCATACAGTTAGTAACACACCCTTAGAGTGCCCCCTGCCGGTTAACCCCTTCTCTGCCAGTGACATTTATACAGTAATCAGTGCATTTTCATAGCACTGATTGCTGTATAAATGCCAATGGTCCCAAAAAAGTGTCAAAATGGTCCGACATGTCCGCCACAATATTGCAGCCCTGCTAAAAATTGCAGATTGCCGCCATTACTAGTAAAAAATAAAATAACATAAAAACCCCAAACTAGCAAACCAGTCAATATATGCTGATTGTGATTTTTTTTACCAAAAATATGAGGAAGAATATATATTGGCCAAAACTGATGAATAGATTTGTTTTCTTTTATTTTTTTTTGGGGTTTGCATTTTAGCAAAAAGTAAGAAATATTGGTTTTTTTGCAAAATTGTCGCTCATTTTTTGTTTATAACAGTGATCAAAAATGATGGAGAGGTGATCAAATACCACCAAAAGAAAGCTCTATTTGTGGGGAAAAAAAGGACACTAATTTTGTTTGGGTACAACGTCGCATGACCGCGCAATTGTCAGTTAAAATAATGCAGTGCCGAATCACAAAAAAGTGCTCAGGTTCTAAAGTGGGAAATCCTTCCGGGGCTGAAGTGGTTATGCCATAACACTTTTTTAGCCTGAAACATCTCAGCAGGCTATAAGGCTACATGTATACTAGCCTACCCTGATCACAGCTGTGAGAAAGCGTAAAATGCGACAAAAACACAGTTTGCATTACTGTCACGTTTTGCATTTTCCTGCAGCTGGTGGTCAAAACTTTCCTATCCTTAACGTGATTGTTCAGCATTCAGGAAATAGAGGTTTACATGGACACATAGGGGTTGATTTACTAAAGCTGGAGATTGCAAAATCAGCTTTCAGTTTTTTGTTTGTCAAAGCTTAATTGAACAAGCTGAAGTTAGAAGCTGATTGGCTACCATGCGCAGCTGCACCAGATTTTGCACTCTGCAATTTTAGTTAATCAACCCTAAAGGCTTTTATGGCATTGAGTAGGAAGTACAATTACAAAAATACAAAAAAACAACACCCAAACAGGCAGTTATAAGGGTATTCAGAATATATCTGCCACTTTCAAAGCCCCCATCCAAATCACTCCAGATAGATGAACATAAGCTCCTGGTATTTGCGGACTACTCACAAGAACTCTCTCGCCGAACAAAAACCTTCCAACCAATATGTCAGGCACTCTACCAGAAGGGAGTCAAATTTACCCTGTCATGGCCAGCGATTCTTCACTTCACGAATCAACTAGGAGACCAAAAATCCTTTACCCATCTGGATGAGGCCTCTCACTACCTGCAAGCCTACCTCCACATTCCAATGGAAACGTCAGAGGTACCACCCTTGCTGCTGTAATGGATGTAATTGCTGGTCATAGTAAAATGCCTATTTCAATGGTGTCACATGCATGCTTTATACACATTTATGCTATTAGCCTATTATATACATATATTCCTTACTCAGACATGCTCGTCAGATTAATTACTTTCATTCTTACTTGGTTTGCTACTAACAAATAATAAGGGAAGAAACAGATGATTTCTAAGATGGCGCTTTTGGGAAGGAACCGCGCCCAAGACAGAAGTTACCATATCCTGGAAGAAAATTATAATCACATAGATACATCCAATGATGAACTTGTATGTCCTTTGCTTGATGTTCATTGAATTACCCCTATCAGACATCTCACGCAATGTCTAGCAGACCCTTTATAAGCGTAAAAAGAGGAACAAATAAAAGCAGAAACATCTTGACTCTGAAACTTATATCAGCGTCTGTGATTTCTCTCTGTGTGTATACACATTGTATTGAAATTAGGCAAGGGACAGATATAATTCTGACGGTACTGATCCGTGTCCGAGACATTTGGCGCCCAACGTGGGGCCTTGGGTTCTGAACCAAGGACAGCCGATCGCGATATCGGAGACCGGGACCAATCAAATAATACGGACAGGGGGCAGAGCCTGATCA
>BLSH010505079.1:0-10211 GCA_018402905.1 Glandirana rugosa
GCAGAGGAGAGAAGCTGAACCGGACATGCTCTCTAGTTTGTTTACAAGTGATCACTCCATCCACTGGATGGAGTGATCACGTGGTAAAGGGCCGCTGTCATTGGCCCTTTACGCCGATCCTTGACACGTGTCTCCCAGACCCGGCGGTCACTGACATTGGCGGATGCGCGCCCCAGGGGGTGCACGGGAGCGAGATTGCAGGAGGTCGTCCATGGACTGCACTGTGGACATCTTTCGACCATGGCGCAGTCGGCAAGTGGTTAAAGCAATCTACTGAGCTGACCAGAACCAGCTCTTGAGGGAGTATATTCCACATTTTCACAGCTCTTACTGTGAGGAAGCCTTTCTGTATTTGGAGATTAAATATATTTTCCTCTAGACATAAAGGGGTTGATTTACTAAAGCTTGAAAGTGCAAAATTTGGTGCAGCTCCACACAGAAACCAATCAGCTTCAATGTTTTATTGTCAAAGCTTTATTGAACAAGCTGAGGTTAGAAGCTGATTGGCTAGCATGCAAAGCTGCATCAGTTTTTGCACTCTCCAGCGTTAATAAATCAACCCCAAAGAGTGCCCTCTTGTTCTCTGTGATGACCTTAAAGTGAATAACTCTGCACCAGGTTCACTATATGGACCACTTATGTATTTGTACATGTTGATCATATCCCCCCTTTAGCTCCTCTTCTCAAGAGAGAATATATTCAGTTCCTCTAATATTTTCCTCCATGCCTTTTATCAGTTTGGTTGCCCTTCTCTGCACTTTCTCCAGTTCCCCGATATCCTTTTTGAGAACTGGTGCCCAAAACTGAACTGCATTTTCCAGATGAGGTCTTATTAATGATTTGTACAGGGGGGCAAAATTATATCTCTCTCTGGAGTCCATCCCTCTCTTAATACAAGAAAGGATTTTGCTCACTTTGGAAACCACAGCATGGCATTGCATGCTATTATTAAGCTCACGATCTACCAAAACAGCCAAATTCTTCTCCACCATTGATTTCTCAGTTGTACCCCCCCCCCCCAGTATGTATGATGCATGCATATTCTTAGCCCCCCAGTGCATAACCTTACATTTTTCAACATTAAACCTCATCTTCCCACACATTTGCCCAATTAACCAGTGTATTGTGGTTGGCTTGTAAGTTTAGGAAATCCTGTCTAATGGTAGACCATGCCTACACAATGTGTGTCAGTCGTCCCTCTCTGCTCTTTGAGCTTTGGCTGTACTTCTCCTTTAATAGAAGATTTTAAATAAAGCATGGAATCTTTTCCATCTGTTCCAAAGAAACGGGTATTTAAAGCTCCATCTCCCGTCAATGAAAGAATGGGAGAACAGAGTGTTACTGTGGGGAATTAAATGTCAGTGATAAAGTTTACCTCCAGTGACCCATTTCCAGACACATACATTTAATAAAGAAAAATAGATTATTCAATGTACATGGGATTTTCCGCAGAACTTAGTGAATGTGGTGAAGTTTTACTTTGCAAAGAATACCCAATGACATGCAAGGAAAAAACCCAGCATTTCTGCTTGCACATGATTGTATAATTTAATTCAGCACATATTATCTCATTCACTAAGCTTTGGGGAAAAATCCATTGCAAAGTACACTTCCCTTGCAAAGTGAAGAGTCTGTTTCCCTTTAGTAAATCAACCCCATAGTTTCTGCTTTTGTGACACTTGTTGGGAGAATTGTACAGTTCTCTAAAAAGGGAAAGGGTAGATTGCATTTCGAGACATAAAGTGATTGTAAAGTCTCGTTTTATTTTTTTTTAATAACATACATGTTATATTTACCTGCTCTGTGCAGTTGGTTTTACACAGAGCAGCCTGGATCCATTCCTCCTCTTTTTGGGTCCCTCTTGATTGCTCCTGGCCCCTCCCTCCTGTCGAGTGCCCCCACAGCCAGCAGCTTGCTATGGGGGCACCCGAGCCGAGTCACAGCTCCGTGTATATATTCAGAAATGGAGCCCTGACCCGACCCAGTCCCCTCTGTCCCCTGATTGGCTATGTGATTTTTATTGACAGCCACATGAGCCAATGGCGCCGTTGCAGTGTCTCAACTGATCAGGAGGAGAGTCCCGGACGGCAAAGACACTCATGGACATCGCTGGAGGGAGATGTGGCTAAGTAATTAGGGGGTGCTGGGGCGTCTGCTACACACAGAAGGTTTTTTTTATCAATGCATAGAATGCAAAAGGCTCTTCTGCCTTTACAACTCCTTTAATATACTGTAACTTTAAAGTGATAGTAAAGTCTCATTTATTTATATTAAATTAACAAACAGGTCATACTTACCTGCTCTGTGCAGTTTTTTTTGCACAGGGCAGCCCGGGTCCTCCTCTTTTTGGGTCCCTGGGTGGTGCTCCTGGCCCCTCCCTCCTGTTGAGTGCCCCCACAGCAAGCAGCTTGCTATGGGGGCACCCAAACCCAGCTGCAGCTGTATCCATTCAGACACGGTGCCATGGTTTGGCTCTGGCCTCTCTCTCTCTCTTGATTGACTAACTGAGTTTGATTGACAGCAGCAGGAGCCAATGGCACCTCTGCTGTGTTTCAGGAAATCAGGAGGGAGAGCCCCAGAAAGGCCAAGGCACTCATGGACATCGCTGGATAGAGATGGGGCTCAGGTTGGTATCAGGGGGGCTGAGGGGGGTTGCTGCACACAGAAGGGTATTCATTTTAATGGAGAAGGCATTAAGATAAAAAACCTTCTACCTTTACAATAACTTTAAGATCTCTGACAAAAACCTTCTTTGCTTCTGTAGAGAGCAGTAAAATAAGCATGGCCTTTGTATAAGCTGAGTTTAGTTTAATTACCCTAATAATATTGGTCCTTGCCTCTGTGGTTGATATAAACTCCATTGATATATAATGTATGAAGATGGGAAATAATATGGTGACCAATGATTTTGTGAATTGTTTCAGATCTTAGTGTAGAAGCATATACCGCTATGTGGTGTGCATGCCTTGTGGTTGTCACCTGTCACGCATGCCTTAACAAACTGAAATATCAACTGGGGAAATAATATTGTATAGTATGTTTCAGTGAACATATCTGGTCCAAGGGATTTTCCAATAGGAATATCATAAAGCTGTTCTCCAGCCAAAATCTATTTTTTGTACATTTGCTCTTTAAAAATAAATTACCCCTAATGCAGTCTGCCTCATATCTGGCTGCTGCTTCACTGTTAAAACTTATACAATATTTTTGTGCTAATAGGTTTTGTCTGGAGTTCAGCTTCAAATAAAAGAGGACAGGTCTTCGAAGCTGATAGGGGATTCCATTAAGGTTTTTTTGGGAATCTGCTCAACTCATTCATTCTTCTTTTCTCTCCTTATGCACATCCTCATTGTCAGCCTCTCACTTGGCTGCTAGTTCCTCAAATAATTTTAATCCAAAATTTCTAATACTAATCTACAAATGTCATAGAATTCAGTGGACTCACAAGTAGTCACAGCTATTTAGCAGACTGGACAGATGCTGAAGTGATACAATGAGAAGAAGCATAGTCCTAAGGCCATTGCTCTAAGCAGACAGCAGACAACTGCAGAGTCAAGGCAGACAGTCAGAACAAACACAAAAAGGTTTCCCATACAGTCCAAATCACAGGGGTGAACCTGAGTAATGCAGAAAGACAGAAGTCAAACAGAACCTGTTGGCCAGGTGCAGGCTGAACGCTTATCAGTCTGTTTAAGCATTCATGATTATGGCAGGTGTGTTCTGCAGCAAGACCTGAACTGCAGTGCTGAGTAGTAACAAGCGGGTGGTGAGAGCTAAAGGCTACTTGTTTTTTCAGTCCTGCTACTCCATACATTTTCTGTTCAGATTTCACATACCATCCCCCCCCCCAATAAACCAGAGTTTACACATTTTTTCTTCTACTGTTCGTTTAGTCATTTCCTTACATTCATGTGCCTTCAAAACCTACTTCTTCAGATATTCTCTGCAGTCACTGATCTATCATCATTTTGTCTGGTGAGGCACATTCTTTCACCTCTTATATAGCATATTCACCTTCATTACCTCTTATTTCTAGATTTAGGCTAGACAGGCAGGGTCCTCTCTGTTTTGTGTTTTGTTGTTACAGTTTGCTTAACAACTGTATGTGCTTCTCTTTGAAATGAATATATTGCATTACCTGTATTGCACTCCATTGTTATAGCTATTATCTTGTCGAAAACCATGGGACAAGATGGTGTTATATAAATAAATAGTAGGCCGCATGGCATATTTTTAGGTATCTCAGTTAAAAAAAAGTGTTACTAAACCCAGTAATATGAAAATAGTTCATCTGCCCCCACCACAGTGCCCACAGCTTATAAATCTTCTTTTCACATTAAAATACTGCCGCTATATACCTTTTTTGGCTGATATGTATACCACGGTCACATGATAAACTGGGTCTACCCAGTGCCGAGTGTTCAGGTAGGAGATTGCCACTACAGCCTGTATACACGCCCATGTGTGATGTCAATATCATGTGACCTGGCTAGCGCTGAGAACAAGGAAAAGTTATCTTCAGCAATAGAGACTAAACTGAGCATGTGCGGCTTTACTACCCTCACTGTGTATTATCTGGCCTTGCCAAAGAGACCCTGCAGGAGGGGGAGGATCTGTCCATACAGGATCAAAGAGCCTTTTCACACAACGCAGAGGATTAACCCCTTAAGTTCCACAGTGAGTACAACAAGCATGCTATGCTGCATATACAGACAGATTTTACTGCTGTGGGTTTAGTAACACTTTATTAACTTTATCAATTCTCTAGCATAATTTCTTCATAGGATAGATGTAGTTTTCACACATGTTATAAAAAACTGTAAGCTGTCTTTCTGACCTTTAACCACCATTTGATATTTTGTACATCCTTTGGATATCAGCTTAGCACCATCATTTGACACTAGCATTCTAGTAGCAGGTTCAGCTTTCACAGTATTGGACAGTGACTTATCATGTGCAACTGATATTACATTCATCTCTGGTCCAATCCCAAGCTTGAACTCAACCACCATCCTTCCAGTTCTTAAAAGAGACCTTTCCTTTGAAAAAACATGGAGCTTGGCATCGCTAACGTCTAGTTCTGATATTGGTAGCTGTCATGCTTTCCCTCTTGCTTTAGTACTTCAAGTCACAATTCCTGCATTTAGATGTAGAATTCAGACTTTACTCAGATTTTTTTGATAAGCATACTTGTTTGGGGTCAGTGGGTCAGCATAACAATTTAAATGGCACTTAGCAATGGCAGCCCCATATTTCTCTTTAAGTGGATGTAAAACTTATCATAAAAATCTCATATAATCTGTAACATGTAAATGTATTTTCAAAAGTAATTTTAATTTTGTATCTTTTTCATTATAATAACACCTAGAGCTTCTTCCATGAATGGAGGATAATGCCCTGTCCCTGTCTGTATTCACTGTATTATTGGCACTCCCAGAAAAAATGAGGGTTTAGTAAACCATTGAAATGGTATGCAACCTGTCATCAAACATGTGGGGAATATCTCCGTCTGTACACAGATCTTTCTTATGTTGGGTGGTTGCACTCTACTTCTAGAGAGCCAGACATTAGTACCTCGGGGTAGGCTGTGTTAGGTTAGATATTTGCAAAAAAGACATAGAGCAGACTGTTAATGGGAATATGTATTTATAGTGCCATCTATTTTATTGTAGTAGTTATATTAAAACATCATATAAGTTTCATGGCTACTTGCCACTTCTTCAGAACACATGCGTCACATACATTTTAGTTTAGGCTTTGAAGAAAGCTGCCCATGGTGACATAGTATATACATCTTGTGTGTGTATCTTATGCAGTATCTGGCTTATGCAATGACTCTTTACAGCCATGTATTGGTTTGTATTAAATTTGGCTTTTTTAGATTATTTGCCGTGAACCAGGACCCAATCTATCCAAAAACAAAAAAAAAAGTGTAGATTGGAATTTGGCTTTAAAGTGAACATGTGCTTTGCCTGTGCAGGGAAAGAGAAGTTTTTTGGGAGAGGCTGGAATGGACTTCGATGGTACCATACAATAGGCTGGGGAGCAGCAATTATAAAAATATACCGTATACATTTTATTATACAAATAGTTTAAAATCCATAGAGTTATAAAAGAAAAGAAAAAGACATTAGACATGAACAATCACTCTTGGCATTTCTTAGCTGTGGTACGGCAGAATATGTTACAGCATTTGCATATTGATGGTTCTACATGTTTCGTGGATAAGACACTGCTTCTTCAGGAGCTTTTTTATTTTATACATACATAAACTGTATTATATGATGAGTACCATTTTCTCCATATATTATCCCAAGGCAATTTTTTTCAATATATGCAGGGAAAGAGCAGGAGGTTTGCTTTATTGCCCCTGCATCCAACAGCACATACTCAACTTTCCCAGCTTACTCAACTTTGCTTCACTCCCTTGACACTCTGCTCATCCAGAAACACTTTGTAAGCAACTGTCAGAGCTTACACAAGGCTGGGAATTCTCCTTCTCACCCCCATTTGACAGCACTGGGCCAGTCATCAAGCACAATTGCTGTCACATAGGAGGAAGGGGAACATGCCCTCTCATAACCGGAAGAACCAGGAATTTTCTTTGCTCTCAGTGGCTGAA
The DNA here is from genome assembly GCA_018402905.1 of Glandirana rugosa. Taxonomy (NCBI): domain Eukaryota; kingdom Metazoa; phylum Chordata; class Amphibia; order Anura; family Ranidae; genus Glandirana; species Glandirana rugosa. The sequence continues at coordinate 6,623 of BLSH010505079.1, forward strand.
TATAATGGTGGGGGAGTCAGCGTAAAAAGTGTGACTGAAGTGTTGCTGAAGAAGGGGGTATTAAATTTAACTTGTTGTTTTGCCCTGCATATCCCAAACACAGGCTTACTTATGGAAAGGAAAATATTATGGCACTGAAGCTGAGAGAAAGCAAGGAGGGATCAGGTACATAGAACACAAATAAATGCAGAAAACCCGTACAGAGGACATATGTTCTACAGTGGACAATAGAGACCTGACTGATATATATATATATATACTCCTCCTCCTCCCTCCTGCTTCTAATAAGCCCCACCCCTATAGAATCCACCCACCCCATTCCCTGTATTCCACATATTGTGTCAGGAGTACACAGCTCAGCATCACAGGACACAGTATACAGCTCAGCATCACATGACACAGTATACAGCTTAGCATCACAGGAGACAGTATACAGCTCAGCATCACAGGGCACAGTATACAGCTCAGCATCACAGGACACAGTATACAGCTCAGCATCACAGGGCACAGTATACAGCTCAGTATCACATGACACAGTATACAGCTCAGCATCACAGGATACAGTATACAGCTCAGCATCACAGGTGGGGTATATAGCAGCCAGCATCACAGGACACAGTATAGAGCCTCAACATCACAGGTAGGGGTATATAGCAGCCAGTATCACAGGTGGGGTAAATTGCAGCCAATATCACAGGTGGGGGTAAATTGCAGCAAATATCACAGGTGGGGGTAAATTGCAGCCAATAACACAGGTGGGGTAAATTGCAGCCAGTATCACAGGACACAGTATAGAGCCCCAGCATCACAGGTAGGGGTATATAACAGCCTGTATCACTGGTGGGGTAAATTGCAGCCAATATCACAGGTGGGGGTCAATTGCAGCCAATATCACAGGTGGGGGTAAATTGGCGGCAATATCACAGGTGGGGTAAATTGCAGCCAGTATCACAGGTGGGGTAAATTGCAGCCAATATCACAGGTGGGGGTACTTTGCAGCCAATATTACAGGTGGGGTACTTTGCAGCCAATATCACAGGTGGGGGTAAATTGCAGCCAATATTACAGGTGGGGGTACTTTGCAGCCAATATCACAGTTGGGGTACTTTGCAGCCAATATCACAGGTGGGGGTACTTTGCAGCCAATATCACAGGTGGGGGGTACTTTGCAGCCAATATTACAAGTGGGGGTAAATTGCAGCCAATATTACAGGTGGGAGTACTTTGCAGCCAATCTCACAGTTGGGGTACTTTGCAGCCAGTATCACAGGTGGGGGTACTTTGGAAGTTTAACACGGCACCTCATTGCAAAGAACTTTATGAGGATCTGAAAAAAAAAGAATTGTTGCTCTATATAAAGATGGCCTAGGCCATAAAAAGATTGCCAAGACCCTGAAACTGAGCTGTAGCACGGTGGCCAAGGCCATACAGCGGTTTAACAGGATAGGTTCCACTCAGAACAGGCCTCGCCATGGTCAACTAAAGAAGTTGGGTACGGGGGCGTGTCCAAGATGGCGCCGTGAACAGACGCTTCTTCCCTGAGCTCCGTCGGGTGATTCTATATAATCCGCATCCAGCGCCTCCTGAACCCGGATTTCTCTGCCTATCGACGCCCGATGCGGCGCGGATTGGCCAGCGGGAGAAGAGGTAGGGGAAAAAGGCTGCGGTTCCCCGTAATCCCGGAGGAGGCCTTGCCGGCGTCGGCCCCACGTGTAACGACCCGTTCGTTTCCCGGCACGAACGAAGCTGTACAGAAGCGTGGTATGCATAGGGCTTCCCAGACAAGCAGCATGGCGGAGGAAGAGTCGCGTCCGCCCTGGCTGGCGGAGGTGATGGGGCTATTGCCGCATGCCAAACTGCCCTCACGTCTAAGCTGGAGGCTGTTCAGATGGAGGTCGGCCTGATCAGGCAGGACCAGGACAAGTTGCACTCCAGAGTTCTGGAAACGGAACAGAGGATAGGGAGAGCTGAAGATACCATTGCAGAGCATGCGGTCTCCCTGCGTAGCCTTCAGACCAAGGTGAGGGCACTGGAATATAGAGCCGAGGACGCAGAAAATAGAAATAGGAGGAATAACCTCCATATTATTGGCCTGGTGGAGGGGGCAGAGGGGAAGGATCCGACTGGCTTTGTGGAAGGCTTACTGAAAGAGCTGCTGCCGGATGCACGTCTATCTCCTCATTTTGTGGTGGAACGGGCGCATAGGATTCCGCCTAAACCTGGGCCCCCGGGGTCCCCTCCTCGGACATTCATCCTTCGCCTCCTAAATTTCCGGGACCACGATGAAGTCCTTAGAGCATCCAGGGCTCTGGGTGACCTGAGATATCAGAACAACAGAGTGCTTATTTTTCCAGACTACTCGGTGGAGACACAAAAACTCAGAAAATCCTTTGACCATGTAAAGGCGGCCCTTAGAGCCCGTAACATCCGCTACAGTGTCCTATTCCCAGCCCGCCTGAGGGTCCAGGACGGGGAGACGGTTCGCTTCTTCAACTCCCCGGGTGAGGCCTCCGCGTGGATTGACTCCCTCCCCGGGGCCCGCTGACCTGAAGTTGGTGGGGGGTGACTTATCTACCCATTGTCTTATTTTCTACTGTTATCTAAACAATGCTCACTGTGCCTGTCCGTGCTATGCCGCAACCTGGACACCTATACATCTCTCCTGGAGTTAGCAGGGAGGGACAAGAAATGGGCCGACAGGTTTGTTGAGGCCTAGAATTGAATTCGAGACATTTTGCAGTTACTCGGATGTCTGCGCAGTGAGTACAATATGTTTATCGTTTGCAACCTAAGTGTGTGCCCCTGAACTATTCAGGTGAAGTTGCTCCCATGACTAGTTGGCGGGAATCCAAAGATCCTTTCTAACGCTGGATTACAATGAACATGCGGTTGGGCAGCCATCTCCGGTACACTAACTTGCTTTGACTTGAGTCATATATCTGCCATCCGTTCATATATGACACCAGGCGGAGGGAGGGGAGCATTACGAAGCGGACTGGCCTACACCAAACTCCCCTGAATACACCTTGGGGGGTTGGGGTTGTATCTTGCACAGGACCCTGTTTTGCACCTAGAGTGCTGTTGGGAATCTGGGATGGAAGCCCTCTTCAGTTTTGGGGGGAGGAGCGGGGGGGGAACTGTTGCCCCTTAAGGGCTGTTAGTAGTGGAAAGGTTCTCATTGGTGTAAAGATATTGACAAATGCATTGACTTTATATCTGCGTTGGGTAACTTCTAAGATGTATCTCTCATTGTCTTGTGCTATCGGGGTCCAGCGGTCATCCGGAAGAGGGGCTGAATACATGGCTCCGAATGTAATTCCTCCTATCAGTTCTCATGTCTTCCCTTAATATCTTGTCCTGGAACACTAGGGGACTAAACTCCCCAGTGAATGTACTCTTGACTATCCTCCTTAATGTAAGCCTCGGTACATAAGTCGGGGAGAAGGCCTACTGGCGACCTGGGGCTATCGTGTTCTGTTACTCTCTATGTAGAATCTTCAATGGGTTGCGTCTATATTTCAGTTACGTAAACAGTTATAGAAATGTGGTTACTCTTGGAAAGGTGATGATTGTCGGGAATTCCCCGTTG
>BLSH010505079.1:28702-57342 GCA_018402905.1 Glandirana rugosa
CATGTATTGTGTATATATAAATAAATATTCTTGCTTCAACCTAACAGTGTCTTTTTGCCCACTTTAGGCGTACCATACACGTGACCAGGGCACTCCGCAGGTCACATTGTCCTCCCGACTCTCATTTCATACATTTCAGACGGCCAACTCCGAGTACAAATATCCCTGCACTGATTATGGGTTATCGCCTAGGTTGTAAAATTTGGGACTTATTTGTCCACGCTGACCTTACTCCATCACATTTCCTAATTTGCCCATGGTAGTGATGGAGATCCTGTGCTGCTTCAAAAGGAGAGCTAGTGAATTTATTGGAGTCTGCAGGAAATGGAAGGCAAGTGCACTCCTGAAAACTCTTCCCCCAGCCCTAGGATCATGACAAGGTACAGACCTTCACTTATGAGACTGGAAAAAGTAAACAATAAACTGCAAGTGCACCACACTTTTTTCCATTGAGACCTAGAAGTTCCCTTCACATCAGACTTTCCCCTTTCACATCATTGTCCGCTGCTGCATCAATGTCCAACCACCTATTTCCAAGCAAATAAAGACACTAGGCAGTAGAAGCTGCCTGTGTCCAACCAACCAAGGACTCTAGGCATCAGGAGTCTTTTCTGTCCAAACAACTAAGGACATTAGGCCAGTGGTTCTCAACCATGGTGAGACCAGGGACCAGTGATTTTCTTCCAAACCTTCCATGCCCAAACAGTAAGAGCCTCTGTGTTGCAGTGCCATTCAATGAATGGGAGCACAGCAAAGCAATGTATGTTACATGTATTACCTCAATGCAGAAGTGTGTGGCCTGAAAAAAAAAAGTCTACAATCATCCAATAAAACTATGTTTATGTATTCCCAAACATTTATTATATGAGTATAACCTTCTTTGCCTGCCTAGTGCCTGCTGAATATGCCTGTTGGTCTACCTTGTGGTCACTTAACCATTGCATAATTGTGGGGACACTTTAGGGACCCCATAGTACAGTCAAATCATCTATGTAATTAGATGGAGGTTCCATAGCATAAGGAGATATGGGGCCCTTTATTGTAAAGCAGTAGAGGGGTCCCATATTAGATTCATATGAGATGGGGCCCCACAGTGTAATGAGATGATCCTCTATAGTACACACAGCAGTACAGCCCTCCTCTTAAAGTGTCTCTCACGTTTGAAGAATTCCAGTGTGCTTAGAAGTGGAGTTTCTCAAGGCTGAACCTCCAGCACTGCTCCATACTGAGCTGCCTGGCCTCATCCTCTGGCTTTCTCTACTCCTCCTGCGGTGACTCTTCCTCCTGCTTGGGACTCTGTGCCAGCTCATCTCATCTCACCTCCAACCTCTCTACATTGCTCACCACCATTCTCCCCGGCGCACATGCCACTGGAGAAGCTGAGTCTGATAGTCATTGTGCTAGGTGGCAGGGGCCATCTGCATTCTAGAAACCAAGGATGCTAGGCGACAGTACCTGCCTGTGTCCTGGAATAGCAATCAATATGTTACAAACGGTGTGCTATATGGGCCACAGTATGTTTGAAATCCTGTATCCTGAATATCCTGTATTATAAGAAACAGGTGGCAGCCCTAACTACTTTGCTAATATTGGCTTTTCTTTTCTTTTTTGGGTGCTGTTTGTTTCTTTTTTTGTTATTTATTTTACTACAAAACATGTGGTTTCGCTTTTTATGTTGGCACTGACTGTGCTTTTTAGGACCTTAGACATAGGGATTGATTTACTAAAGGCAAATAGACTGTGCACTTTGCAAGTGCAGTTGCAGTCTGCAAGGGCATTTGCTCCAGAGCTTAGTAAATAAGGGGAAGCTCTGCTGACTTCCATCATACAATCAAAAAATGCTGTTTTGTTTTTTTTTGTTTCCTTGCTTGTGATTAAATATTCTTTGCAAAGTGAAGCTTCATCTCATTTACAACCACCATAGATGGTTTGAAATTTTGACCGGTTCCTATTGAACCTTTTGAACCGTGTGTGGTAAGGCTAAATGTACCAAGTTGATTGATCAAACAACTTGGGTCCAACCAGCCTGCTGGATTCACTTGCGATTATTGCTAGCGGCTGCTATAGTTGCTATAAATAATCACTGTCTTCTCTTAGTGGGGAGGGCTTTCCCCCCTGGGAGCGGACAATTGCTCGGCAGGAGGGATTCCCCTGTCAACACTGTCTCTGTAGATGGGGGGATTGTGCAAATTTCTTTCCTGCAACCACAGAAATTTTCACGGTCTATGGCCTGCCTAAGCTCTTGAGCAAATGCCTTTGCAAAGTGCACAGTCTATTTGCCTTTGGTAAATCAACCCCAGCGAATCGCTATTCCTTCAGTTGTGGGTGTGTTATGTTTTAGGCACATTAGTCAAAATGAACACAGTTGATTGTTTTTCCTGCTTTTTATACTTTGATGTTGTCAGCAAAAAAAAAATCTTGTATTGCTTTCTATATGTCACTGAGGGGATGCTGGTAAATAATTAAAGAGCAAAACATGAAAGAGTGAAGCTTAAAGTAAAGCATTCCATTCCATATCAATCAATAGTCTCTAAATATACAGTGCTGCCACTTATATCCTTTAGTTCCCATATCATGCACTTAAATCAATTGTGTTATTCGCTTAGTGTTCTATTTTATCTTTGTAATCTAACCTTCATACAAAAAGAGAGCCACGTTTGTTATTCTATTTATTTCAAAATGCAGTGCTGAACTTAGCTTTAATTCTCTAAACGCTGATATTTTGGTATATTCTTTATTAAATAGTTAGTTTTTTGGAAGGTGTTTTATTAATTAATTTCAACATTGTCAAGTAAAACAAACAATAAAAATGACATACTGAAATGACAAGCTTTCATTGTATTTATTCTCTACTTTCATTCTCACATGCATACAGTAGTCATTTGCAAATTCCTGATGTAACCCTTAGTTTTACAGAGGTAGAGGTATAAGAAGTTACATATATTAAACATTAGTACAAGCAGGGCTTTTTCCCCAAAGAATAGGTGCAGGTACTCCCCCCCTTCCGAGTCCCTCCTTGTCTCCGCCCTCTACCCACCTCCAAGCACTGTTCCTTGGTTCCTCCCTTTACTCACCTCCTGGTACTTCCCATTTTAGAGAAAACAGAACCAGTGATCATTTTGTGGTGCAAAGTAATTTGTATGGAATTTGTTAATAACAAGGAAAGCAATAAAAAATATCTCCTACAGCCAGCAATAATAGCCTTCCTCGGCAACAAGAGACCCCCCCCCCAGCAACAATAGATCCACCCCAGGAACAATCGACCCCCTACCAGCAATAATAGATCTCCCAGCAGCCAGCATCAGTAGGTCCTCCAGCAACTGCCCCAGCATCAATAGATCCCTCTCTGAACAATAGATCCTCCCAGCAACAATAGATCCAAGAAACAGCATCAGTGAACCCTCCAGCATACCCCAGCACCCTTTGCCATTATATACATTTAGTGCTGGAGGTACTGGAACTGTGTTCCCCTGTGTTCCTGCTGAAAAACCCTAAGTGCAGGTTAGTACAAATTTGAAACATAGTTTAAACTAAGTTCAGAACAGCCCCCAACTATGACAACTGTAGGTAAGAAGGCATCTTCCACTTACTCAAGGTCCTTTATACCAGTGTTTCTCAACCTTTTATGGCGAAGTACCCCTGCAAGTCTAAAAAAATGTCCTAAGTACCCCGCCTCGAAAAAGTGATGGGCACTGAGAGGAGGCACTGATAGACTGCACTGAGAGGCGGCACTGAGAGGAGGCACTGATAGACTGCACTGAGGAGGCACTGAGAGGAGGCACTGATAGACTGCACTTAGGAGGCACTGAGAGGAGGCACTGATAGACTGCACTGAGGAGGCACTGAGAGGAGGCACTGATAGACTGCACTGAGGAGGCACTGATAGACTGCGCTGAGAGAAGGCACTGATAGACTGCACTGAGGAGGCACTGAGAGGAGGCACTGATAGACTGCATTGAGGAGGCACTGAAAGGAGGCACTGATAAACTGCACTGAGAGGAGGCACTGATAGACTGCACAGAGGAGGCACTGAGTGGAGGCACTGATAGACTGTTCTGAGAGGAGGCACTGATAGACTGCAATGAGAGGAGGCACTGAATGGAGGCACTGAGTGGATGCACTGATAGTCTGCACTGAGGAGGTACTGATAGACTGCACTGAGAGGAGGCAATGAGTGGAGGCACCGAGAGGAGACACTGAGGAGAGGCACTGAGAGGAGGCACTGAGGAGAGGCACTGAGGAGTCACTGAGAGGAGGCACTGAGGAGAAGCATTTAGAGGAGGCACTGAGAGGAGGCACTTAGGAGGCACTGAGGAGAGGCACTTAGGAGGCACTGAGAGGAGGCACTGAGGAGAGGCACTGAGAGGATGCATTTAGGAGGCACTGAAAGGCACTGAGGAGAGGCACTGAGAGGGGGCACTGAGAGGAGGCATTGAGGAGAGGCACTGAGAGGAGGCACTGAGGAGAGGCACCGAGAGGAGGCACTGAGGAGAGGCACTGAGAGGAGGCATTTAGGAGGCACTGAAAGGCACTGAGGAGAGGCACTGAGAGGGGGCACCGAGGAGAGGCACTGAGAGGAGGCACTGAGAGGAGGCACTGAGGAGAGGCATACTGGCATGTGCAGGCAGGACTCACTTTTTTGCAGAGCCTATGCAGTCATCTTCACATGTGGCAGGCAGGGACATCCAAGGCGCGCTGGAGAGCAGGAGGATCCGGGAGTGGGAGGACATGGTGCCTGCCCCGTCAGTCAGCCCTGGCCTGGGAAACATCTTCCGCGATGGGCTGCATTGATAGCAGGACTTTGCCATCAGCCTGACACTCTCCCCCCCCCCCCCCCACACACACACGGGGCGGACCGCTTCCCCCGTTCGTAGTACAGTGTGTGTGCGGGAGGAGAGACTTGGGGACAGAGCACTGCACGTACCCCCTGCCCGTGGTGCACGTACCCCCAGGGGTACACGTACCACTGGTTGAGAAACCCTGCTTTATACCATGAAGCTTTTATAGAAGATTGCTGGACTGTGAGGCCAAGCTCTTGAAAAGAGTACAGGAATCTGCAATTGTAGAAAATGATATATGGTCTTGACATGTTTAGAAACAGATGTCTGGCATAGTAGTGTTACAAGAGAATACACTTGTGCATCCAAGGCCCGTGACCTAAATTGTCCTTGTTTTGAACCGGAGAGTAAGGTATCTATAAAAAATGATGGTTGAGTTATCTGTCAGGTTCAGAGGAAACCAGTGTACAGTTATAGAGGTGGCAGATTGTGTTGATTTGTGGCACCTTTCCATTCCTCAGAAAAAATAGAGAGGAAAATGGTTATTTACTTTAGTGTTACCCTGGTAAGTTTCTATTGGAGCACAATAAGTATATGGCACCTCATCCCAAATTGATCAATACAAAAAAAGAAGAATGAGTTCCCTGGGGGATTATGCGGTGCTGTAGAATAACTCTGATTGCAATTTTACATTTAAAAACATATCTTTATTTTATACAAAATTTTCTTGGACATATGACATAAAGACACATAAAACCATGTCTGGTAACTCGTAATAAGGTGAGGTCCAGCCTAGATGTAGTACCCTGAAACCGGAACCCCCTGGACCCGTCGGGGACGGAAGGGGGGGGGGGAATGGGGGGCCAGGTGCCAAAAGGAACACAGGCAGGCGCACCGGACTGGAGCGCCATGCCCACCAGACACCAAACAGGACAAACCAAAGCCCTCATCAGACAACAAAGATTGTTACCATTGTACAGTAAATACAAATCTCAATCAATAAAATACTCTTAAATATTGCATCGCACATTAAAGTGCGTTTTTAATAATTGCATCAGTAAACCTAATTGTTATAGGAAAACATACATAATAGATAATTAAATAATTAAATACAGGCAGCCGAAATACAGACAACATTGATTGGTATATTTGGAATATTGATATATAATAATGATTCTTTATCTCACTTTTCCTAAATTACATTTTGGAGGTCAGTACAATCCCCTGAGGAAGCCCACGGGGGCAAAACATGTTGGGATGCTAGCTGACAGAAGCCTATACTACATCTAGGCTGGACCTCACCTTATTACGAGTTACCAGACATGGTTTTATGTGTCTTTATGTCAAATGTCCAAGAAAATTTTGTATAAAATAAAGATATATTTTTAAATGTAAAATTGCAATCGGAGTTATTCTACAGCACCGCATAATCCCCCCAGGGAACTCATTCTTCTTTTTTTGTATAGGAAAATGGTTGTTTGGAATATATCTGACATAGAACAAATAGCAATTTCGGGCGATAGACCATTTTGCCTAAGTGTATGCATCCCACTAAACATAGGGGGAGGGGTCACCACACTTTAAATTTAGTGTTCAAAGCTTGAACTATTGGGGGTCACATTATGGCTACATACACACGGGCGTTATGAAAAATGAGCTGTAAAGCTAGTACCGATGCCAGGAAAAAAAGACATGTTAAAAACGCAATTTTATCAGCGCTATGCTTTGACGTCAATGCTTGTTTAGCCACGCTAGCTTTCAGCAGCGTTTCTCTGCCTCTATTCAAAATCAGTGGTTCCCTATGGGAGCCCATTGATTTGAATATAAGTCGCACCAGAAGTCGGATCATGATGATCCGACTTGTGGTGTGACTTGTGTGATGAGGATCTTGAAGGGGAACCCCCGCAAAAATTTTTAAAAAAATTGCATGGGGTTCCCCTCTAAGAGATACCAGTCTCTTCGGTCTGGTATGGATTTTAAGGGTAACCCCCACACCAAAAGAAAAGTTGGCATGGGGTTCCCCCAAAATCCATACCAGATCCTTATCTGAGCACGCAGCCCAGCAGGTCAGGAAAGGGGGGGATGAGCGAGTCCCCTTCCTCCTGGACCATACCAGGCCCCATGCCCTCAACATGGGGGGGGGTGGGTGCTTTGGGGCAGGGGTGGCCCTGCACCCCCCACCCCAAAGCACCTTGTCCCCATGTTGATGAGGACAAGGGGCTCTTCCCAACGGCAACCCTGGCCTTTGGTTGTCCGGGTCTGCGGGCGCGGGCTTATTGGAATCTGGAAGCCCTCTTCAACAAGGGAACCCCCAGATCCCGCCCCCACCCTATGTGAATGAGTATGGGGTACATTGTACCCATACCCATTCACCTAAAAAGGAAAAAATAAACACACTACACAGGTTTTTAAAGTATTTTATTAAATCAGCTCCAGCGTCTTCTCCCTCTCTGGCTCGCGTCTTCTTTCTTATGCTCTTTTACAGGGTCTCCTTTCTTCTGCTCCTTTGCTGGTTCTTCTCCCTCTCTGCGCCGTCTTCAGCTCTTTTTCCGGGTCTTCTCCGCTGTCTTCTCCCTCTGTACTTCTTCCCATGTTTACTCAACGTGATCTCCCGCACTATTGCTGTCTCCGTGCTGTGCGTTGACTTATATTGGCATGGGGTGGGGCCACCCACTGACATCATCCGGAGGCCCCGCCCCCACACAACGTCACCGCCCGTGGCATGATGGGGCTGTGTATTGCGGAGTACAGTGCATCTAACTCTGGCAGAATGGGACATTACAGCCACTAGTGTATCTAACCCATTAACAAAAACGTAATATATTCCAGCTTACCCAGTCCTTAGATGTGGTAGCTGCATTACATAGTTACATAGTTGGTGAGGTTGAGTATAGACTTCAGTCCATCCAGTTTAACCTGTGTAGGTGTGTGTATGCATTTATGTCTCTAGCATTTAACCCTGTATATTTGTTAGGATTAGAGTATCTTGGAAGTTGCGAGTATAACCAGCATATATAGACAGTTGGTTATGTCCCCATCCCTAAATGAACCAAAGAAGCATAAGACAACCCCCTGTGGGACTTTGAAGTGAGAACCAACTCAGCAAAAATGATCAAAGATAAATAAAATATAACATTTATTTTGTACAATTAAAAAAGGTTCAATCCATAGACATAGTGGATAGTAACTTACATGCACAGTATGCATACAAAATATACAACACAACAAATAATGATGATGACTAACAGATGTTGTACAAGACACTAAACACACAGATAAAAAGACCACTCGTCTGCCGCACTGGGGAGGCAGAGAAGGACCCAACGCGTTTCGATGTAGTGCGATATCTTCCTCAGGGGTATGTGGTCATAGTGGTTAAAAACAATGCTCTAAATTATATAAAGCAGATACAACATGTCAGAGAATATATGAAATAAAAAACATGATTGAGTATATTTAAGTACGCAAATCTCATAAAGTGCATACTGACCATAGGGTGTGGGACAACGTCAGGAAATGTCTACAGAGAGGTTATGAATAACCATTTGACCCAAAATAATCATGAGTCTGAAAATCAGACAATTAACAAATTGTAAGAGAGAGAGAGAGAAAGGGAAAGAGGGAGAAAAAAAAGGGTAAATTCAAAAATGGCCTTATACTTCCCTCGCAGGGAGGATACAAACGGAGTGCTCAGCCAAGAACATCAGTGGTTGTTAGGAAGTCTAAGAGCACAAAAATAAGGAAAGGAGAAGCCCTTGTCAAAAAACCCCATTAACAGAGTCTATAATACGCTAGCAGTAAGATAGATGGATCGAGCATGCTCCAAAGTGTCAAACAAATTGAAAAGCCTACCCTCATAAGCCTGTGGGGCAGCATAGACGTATGCCAATGGTGGATGTATATTGCAATGAAAATCCTCCAATATGCAAAACATTTAGGAGGGTGGCAAGTGGAAGCCGCCCAATGTTTGGCTGTATAGGGAAAGGGGAGCCAGTGAGTCAAACAACAACCCTCACCAGAAAAGAAAAAAAGGGAAAAACGAAAAAATGGCACCTAATGATGACTATATATGTATTTTTTTTTGGCAAGAAAGAGCCTACCTGTTAGCCCAATGAGAAGCGTTTGCAAGGCAGCCAGTCACACAGTATCAGAATTATACAGACACCCAAAAGGGGAGAAAAGATTCGACCAGCACAAAGGCGCCCCCAATCACATCATCAAACCCAGCCAAAGCTGGAAAAATCTAAGGGGGACATGAAAAAATGTATAAAATTAAATGTAAGGGTAAATCGACCATATAGATGAAAGCTTTGAAAAAAGTGAGAGTGGACTAAAACAGGTTCAATGGCCAAATATTTGGAATTGACATAAGATATAAATTGCCATAAAGGTACCTTGTTTGGAGAGACATAAAGGTAGGCATCCATCCACAGCACGTCTGAGCCCTCAAATGAGAGCCAGGAAGAACCTGCGGATAAATAGCATCCCCCAAGATCAGGTGACCAATCCCCTATAGTGGGGTGTTAATATCTGTCCATTGGCCCAATGGGAGCACAAGAGCCGCCCCCCCATCCGGGTGACGAAATAGGCTGGCATGTGCCGACGAGAGACAGTGTCTCCATCAGACAACACGTGCACGCCGAAGACACCATCGGAGAGCCGTCAGAGAGAGCCAACAGGGAAAGACGGGAGGCCGTGACGTAGGATGGGCGGCGCAATCCCTCACATCCATGGACGGCCGGGAGCGCCGCCCGACTAGTGAATCACCTGAGAGAACATCGCTCCACACTCCAAAAAAGGCGGCGCCCAAAAGGGGTCACCCCCACCTTGCTTGCAAAACCGCAATGGCCATAACTTTAAAAGGGGAAGCAGACACGGGGACCTAAATCTAGAGGGCGGCCCACAGGGACGCAGGCAACACCCGCCCCTGGAATCCACACCACTCATACAAGAATGATGGTGAAATCCGAAAATTGCAATAAAGAGAGATCAAAAATGGAAATAAAATGTAAAAAAATAAATGGAATAAAGGAGATTAAATTAAATTAAAATGAAATGAAGAAAAATAGAGTAAAACAAAATAAAATAAATTGAAAATAAATAAAAAAAAAAAAAAGGGGGAAGAGGGAGGAAATGCATGTACAAACCGTAAACATTGTATTGGTCTTGGAATAGAAACTTGTATCATAAGCATATGACAACAATTGTGGATGTATAGGTACATAAAATGGGAACGGGATCCAACGTGTTGAGTCCCGTTGCCATGCATACACTCTCACCTTATTATGAGATCAAATCAAATATTCTTAGGTACTTTATATATCCTATTATCTTCATCTTAGTTGTAGGAAAAGAGGGATAAACTAGGATAAGAGGACACTAGAAAAGCCCCGTTCCCTGGTGATTGGGACAGACAGTTGTCGATTACCATATGTTTACTTTATTGCTCAGATTACTCCCGTTCAGGACCCTCTGAGATAAAGCCCTCCAGGAAGGGTTTATAGGTGATGGCCTCGTTAAGGCCGGGTGGTATGGGGGCCTTCAGTCTAAAAATCCACCTTTGTTCCCGCTGTAGTAGAAATTTGTTCAAATCACCCCCTCTAATGCCTGAATGCACCCTATCCAGTACCAGAAAGGAGACCCCTGGAAAACGCCCATTGTGGGATTGAATCACATGTCTCCCAAGGGGTAAATCGGGGATACATTTTTTCATGGATAGAATATGCCTATGGGCTCGTAGGCGAAAGTCATTAATGGTTTTGCCATGTAAAAGGCTGAGCAGTCGCAGATGAGGAGGTATACCACCCCCTTAGTATTGGAATTGGCGAAATGTCTTGGTCTATAAGGCTCCCCATTTGGTAAAGTGGTAGTATCAATGTTGATGAAGCGGCAAAAATTACAGCCACCGCATCTAAAAGTGCCAAGTCTTTTACATGGGTCCTTCTTCCCTCCTATTTTGAACTCACTACATGTGAGCATATCCCTGAGCGATCTAGCTCTTTTGAAAGTGAAGGCAGGGACCTCGGGAACTTTAGGACCCAATACAGGATCCATCCGCAAGATGTGCCAATATTTTTGCACGATTTTCCTTATCATATTGTGTTGACGTGTATACCTAGTGATGATACGCAAAGGGTTAGTTTCTTGGCCTCGTGATGTGGGATTATACAGTAAGTCATGTCTATCTCTTGAGCATGCCTTTTTGAATGCCTTTTTGTGGCATGTATTCGAATAGCCTCGGGCCTTCAATCTGGCTCGCAATTGATCTGCTTCCATTTTGAAGGTGCCCTCGTCTGTGCAATTTCTGCATATTCTGAGGTACTGGCCAAATGGAATGGAGCGAAATCAAAGGTTTTGGATGGAAACTCTCAGCATGTAATAGCGAGTTACCAGCCGTTGGTCTCCGATAAAGGCTTGTAGTAAGAAGCCCATCTTTTGCTTTATGTATGCAGACATCCAAAAAGTAATCTGATGTGAATCCTGACACATCGTGAATTTAAGATTGAAAATATTTTCATTTAGGGACGTCAGGAAGGAGGCAAGCTCATCCATTGAACCATCCCATACAATGAAAATATAATCTATGTATCTGTACCAAATAACAATTTGGCCAAGAAAATGGGACACAAACTTGGAATGATGTAGTGAGCGTTCCCACTCACGCCCTGTACCTGGAGGTAGTGGGAGCCATTGAAAGAAAAAAAGTTATGATAAAGTGCAAATTCAAGTGCGTCCATGAGAAAATTGACCTGCTTCCGTTCAAAACGACTATTTTGCATGACAACCTTTTTGATGCAGGCCAGGCCCTTTGTGTGCGGGATAGAGCTATACAGGGCCTCGACATCGATTGCCACCAGTATAGCTGTAGGGGGGACGCTCAACCCATCAAGGTTGCGTAACAGGTGTAGCGTATCTTGTATGTAACTGGGTAGCTCAACAACAAAGGGATGAAGCAGTTCATCAATCCACCTACTCAGGTTTTCTGTGAGGGACCCATTACCCAAAATAATGGGTCTCCCTGTGGGGTGGCTGATACTTTTGTGTAGTTTGGGTAAACAGTAAAAAGTTGGAGTACGAGGCCATGGAGTTCGAATAAACTCCCACTCATTTTTGGAGATTATGCCCGATGCATAAGCCAAGTCCACCAATAGATAGAATTCTTTGTGAAAATTATCAATTCTACCAGATGGTATTTTGCAATACCAATCCGTGTTGTTGAGAATTGTCATGCACATATCAATGTATTGGTGGTTATTTAAAATGATCACATTACCGCCTTTATCCGATGGCTTAATAACTATAGAGGAATTGTCAGCTAGGCCTTTAAGGGCTTTTCTTTCCTCAGGTAACAAGTTCTCATGGATCGCAGGTGCAGTTTTTATTTTTTGGATTTCCATAGTGGTATATTTAATAAAGGCCAGGACATTCATGTTAGTGTTAAGAGCTGGAAACTTGTCAGATTTCTTTTTTAGTGAGATGGTCATATCTTTTTTAGCATCAGTGTGGTCTATCTGCTCTAATAGCTTATCTAATTCTACTCGATCAATCAGATCCGTGGGATCATTCTCATCCATAAGTGCAAGCATCGCATCTATGGCCTCCAACTCTTTAACTTCAACAGTATAGTCTTTGGTAATGTATATTTGTTAAGCTAAGATGTCTATCTTAAGGCCTGTACACACGGTACAATTATGGGATTAAAATTATCGTACAACAGCCTGTCGTACAGTAATCTGTCCATTAGTACGCTCCATTCGACAGCCGATTTTGAATTATCGTCCAACAAAAGTTGTATGAGCAGACTAGAAAACTTTTGTCTGCCGACAAGGCGTCGTCCGATTTTGGGCTCGCCTGTACAGACGTTGGACAAACCAAAGTTATAAGTACAAACATGCATGTTCGGAACCCAGGAACGAGCCGGAAGTGTCGTGTAAACCTGCGTTCGTAATTCACAATTCACATTCAACTGAACTTGCTCTTTATAGGCTTGTATCACGTCACTAGGTTTGCATTTGTTGAACGATAACTTTACTCCCGTCAGTACGCTAGACAAAATCATGGACAGTCGGTTTTGGGAAAAGTTGGACGTGCAGTCGTACAACAATCACACCGTGTGTATAAGGCTTAAGAGATTTTTGAAATTGTTAACACTTCCCGCTGACACCACTGATTGTGGAAGGGAGTTCCACATCCTAACAGTAAAGCAGTTTTAGGTTAAACCGCTTCTCGTTCAACTTCATTGAGTGGTCACGTGTCCTTTTGAGCGACCTGAGACTGAACAATTTTTTCCCTATGCTAGAGTCACCATTTAGATATTTATATATTGCGATCATATCCCCTCTAAAGCATCTCTTCTCCAGGGAAAAGAAGCTTAAAGTGTTTAGCCTTTCCTCATAACTGGGGTCCTCCAGCCCCCTAATTAGCTTTCTTGCTTTTCTCTGGACTCTCTCCAGTTCCAGTACATCCATCCTGAGGACCAGTGACCAGAACTGGACATCATACTCAAGCCGTGGCCTAACCAGAGTTATTTTATTTGGTAGAATTATAGATAAATCTCTTGCGCAAATCCTCTTTTAAATGCACATTAATAGTCTGCTGGCCTTGCTTGCTGCAGCTTGCCATTGCATTCCGTTGCTGAGTCTGTCATCAACTAGGGCCCCCAGATCATTTTCCATCCTTGTTTCCCCCAGGGGTTCTTCCCCTAGCGTGTAGTTTGCATTTATATTTTTAGCTACCAAGTGCGTTACTTTACATTTATCAATTTTAAACCTAATTTGCCATGTAGTTGCCCACCGCTCTAATTTGTTGAGGTCTTCTTGTAAAGTTTCTATATCCTGCTGTGAAGTTATTACCCTGCTTAGCTTTGTATTGTCAGCAAACACTGAGATTGAACTATTTATACATTATTATTGCATTATTATATTTTTTAATGGCTACGCATATTTTCTGCATGTACAGAAAAAACTCCTTTCTTTCTCATTCAACACGGGACACAGAGCAACCATATACATTGCTACCTAGTTTATGCGCCATCTATAGGTGAATGGACACTGGTAGAATAACAATAAACAGGAAGTTCCCTCTATATAACCCCTCACATACAGGAAGTATTCAAGTTTTTTTTCTCCAGTGTCTAAAAAGGTGGACGGTCACTTTTGAGCTATCAACGGTCACTTTTGAGCTCTCTGTAAGCTTCCATGCTGTAATTGCGCACAAGTTCTTAAGAATCAAGGGTCAGCATTTCCAGATCGGATCCATTTCAAAAAGCTACTATGCTAAGATAAATGGTACCTGAGCCTTGTAAAGGTGTTTAAAGGATCAATAACAAGCTTTTGCCTGTAATGCATTCTTCGGGTGCTGGACTCTGCATAGTGGAAATCCTGGGCACTTCAGAACTAAGACATTTCCTGTACGGTGCTGTACAGGTCCAAGGGAGTGGAAGGGTACTCAGTCCTTGAAGGTCCGTGGTGACAGAACCCGCCTCAATGGGTGAAGGCTGGACTTCTGGCTTAGGCTATTGTCCTGCAAAGGACATCCTGGGCACTTCAGAACTAAGACATTTCATGTAGGGTGCTGTACAGGTCCAAGTGAGTGGAAGGGTACTCAGTCCTTGAAAGTCCATGGTGACAGAACCTGCCGCGATGGGTGAGGGCTGGACCTCTGGCTTAGGCTATTGGCCTGCGGTGGGAGTTGTAAGTGCCCTGTGTAAAACCAGGGTCCAATTATTATATATTCCCCTGCAACAGTTGTATCTAGGCTGACATGTTTTGAAAAAAAAAAAAGTTTTCCTTGCTATGCTTGTTTTGCCCTCTAAAGGGTATGGGTTGCTGCTCTGTGTTTCTCTTCCCAGAGCTGCACAAGCCATGGGAAGCTTTAAAAAAAAAAAAGCCTACAGTCTGAGGTCTTGTGGACTGGTGTTGGACAGACTGGAGGGACACAGAGCAGCCTATCCTGGTGTGATACGTGAGTCCTATGAGTGATGGCAGGTGCAGCCTATTTATGTTGCATTGACTGAAAGAATAGGTCATTTGTATAGGATTCTTCCAAGGGAGAATTGTGGTACTGACGAACTTGTGTATTGTGTCACAAAGCCAGTTACCACTGCTTCAGCAAGCTATGTCTTCCAAGAAGAGTTCTGGGGGGAGTGCTGCGACAAGGGGCACATGTGTTCCATCATTCTGAGCCACTGCGTCTATCCGGCGTTGTGCCTACTACCAATGCTTCTACCTCAGAGTTTATTACTAAGGAGGATCTGGCAT
The DNA here is from genome assembly GCA_018402905.1 of Glandirana rugosa. Taxonomy (NCBI): domain Eukaryota; kingdom Metazoa; phylum Chordata; class Amphibia; order Anura; family Ranidae; genus Glandirana; species Glandirana rugosa. The sequence continues at coordinate 43,740 of BLSH010505079.1, forward strand.
CAGCTTTGGCTGGTTTAGAAAGCAAGATTGCTGGAATGATTGCTTCGGTCACGCAGGGTGGCAGAAAGCGTGACAGATCCCCTTCCGCTATTCCTCCTATATTGGAGCAAGACTGGTTTGATGAGGTAGAAGGGGTGATGGCCAATTAGGTAGCTGGTATCCAAATAGAGGGATCTGCCTCAAGTGATTCAGAGACTGAAGAGGCTCAGATTGTGTCAACCTCTCAATCACAAATGCTTCTCATCCATTCTCTTATGCAGATGATTCGTACAGCTTTTGAGTTACCTCCAGTAGAGGTCCTGGAAACCCCTTGTTCCTCCCTGGGTTCTTTGAAACCCAGGAGGGTATGCAGGTGTTTCCTTTTCACCTACTCCTGAAGCAGGTGGTGAAGGGATGCCCCCACTCATGTGGGTGGGGGAAAGGTTGCTGCAGTCTGCGGGAGTGTGGGGAACACTGGTTCAGGACAAGGGGGACATCTCCACAGTGTCTCAGGGGTACAAGCTGGAGTTACACTCCTACCCTCCTCAAAGATTTGTGAGGTTCAGTGTTCCCACGGACCTTTCAAAAGAGGGCTTATTATTTCAGGCACTAGACCAACTAAGGCGGCAAGGTGTGATTATGGAGGTCCTGGTTCCCGAAAGGGGTACAGGGTTTAGGTCAAACCTCTTCACGATTCCAAAACCAAACAGGGACATAAGACCAATTCTGGATCTAAGGGCACTGAACCATTGTCTCTCAGTGTGGCCCTTTCGGATGGAATCAGTCCACTCTGTAGTGGCCTTTTCCAATAAGGAGATTTTCTGGCATCCAAAGATATCAGGCATGCATACCCGTATGTGCCAATTTTTCAACCTCATCAAAGGCTTTTACACTTCATCATAGAGGAGCAGCACTTTCAGTTTGTAGCTCTGCCCTTTGGGCTCGTAACCACCCTCCAAATTTTCACAAAGGTCCTGGCGCCAATGCTGGGTCTTCTAAGATTGCGGGGGATCTTGATTACAGGCTACTTAGACAATCTCCTACTCAGGGAGCAGTCGATGCACGTTTTGATGAGGAGCGTGGCCTTTACGGTCCAATTCCTGGAACATCTCGGATGGATCATGAATTCAGAGAAATCGGCCTTAAAACTGGTTCAAAGTCTGGAATACTTAGACCTGATTATGAACAAGAGTGTTCTTGCCTCCAAGAAGGGTCGAGGCCCTAAAGGATCAGGTTCAGCAAGTAAGCCGACAGAGATGCCCGTCTGTCCGACTCAGTATGAGTCTTCTGGTAAGGATGGTTTCCTCATTCGAGGCAATTCCGTATTCCCAATTCCATTCCAGGGCATTGCAGCAGAACCTTCTGTCTGCATGGAGCAGAAAGATGCAGGCTTTGGATTCCTGCATGATCATAACCCCCAGGGCTCAAGTGACTTACATGGTGGTTAATAGACCAGAATCTGGTACAAGGAAGGTCTTTTCTTCCGCTATTGTGGAAGGTAGTGACCATGGATGCCAGTCTCTCTGGCTGGGGTACAGTCATGGAAAGTTCCACAGTCCATGGGAAATGGACTCTGAAGGAACAGGGACTGCCCATCAATGTTCTAGAGCTTGCAGGCAATATGACTCGCAATGAATTGTTGGTCAGCAGAGTTACAGGGTCTCACGGTAAGGGTGCAAGCCGACAAAATCAACCACCAGGGCGGCACCAAGAGTCGCTCACATGGAGGTCAGTCAGGTGTTATCCTGGGCAGAAAAATATGTGCCGGGACTGTCTGCAGTCCACATTCCGGGAGTAGAGACCTGGAAGGCTGACTATCTCAGCTGCCACCAGATGCATCCAGGAAAATGGTCTCTGCACCCACAAGTGTTTTTGCAGATTTGCCAGTGTTGGGGCACGCCGGATGTAGATCTGTTGGCATCCAAGTTCAATTGCAAGATTCAGCAGTTTGTATCCAGAGCAAGAGGTCCCCTTGCAATCGGGATAGATGCATTGCTAGTTCCCTGGGCTCAGTTCACTCTGATTTATGCATTCCCCCGATTCCTCTCCTGCCACATCTTTTGCACAGATCTGAGAGAAGAGGACATCATTCATCTTGGTAGCTCCGGCCTGGACCAGTAGGGCCTGGTACCCAAAGATAGTGAGATTAGCAGTAGGCGAGCCTTGGACGCTTCTGCTCTGGCTCGATATACTGTCACAGTGGCCTATATTCCACCCGAATTTACGCTCGCTGAATTTGATGGCGTGGCTATTGAAGCCAGGGTGCTAGGAGATTGTGATATCTCAGGACCAGTGATGTCTACCTTGGTAAATGCCGGAAAGGTGGTCACCAGGAAGATCTATCACAGGGTTTGAAAGGCCTACATTGCTTGGAGTGAGGCCAGAAGTTGGCATCCTCGCAAGTACTAAGTTGGAAGAATTCTCTCTTTTCTTCAGTCAGGCTTAGACAAGCAATTAACCTTGACAACAATTAAAGAGCAAGTTTCGGCCTTATCGGTGTACTTTCAGAAGCCTTTGGCTCAACATTCCCTGATTCAAACTTTTCTTCAAGGAGTGGCTCATTTATTGCCTCCCATGAAGATTCCTCTTTGTCCTTGGGATTTAAATTTGGTTCTGTCGGTGCTACAGGAGCAACTATTTGAATCGATCAATGAAATTCTATTAGTTCTTTTGACACAGAAGTTGGCTTTTCTTTTTGCAATTATTTCAGATAGAAGGGTCTTCGAGCTGGCGGCCCTTTCCCGTAATGAGCTGTACTTGATTTTGCATCATAAGGTGGTGCTACATCCTCTTCCCCCCTTTTTACCTATGGTCGTTTCTGATTTTCATTTGAATCAAGACATTGTTCTACCTTCTTTTTTCTCTCACCCCAGTTCAACAGAGGAGAAACATTTGCACCTTTTGGATGTGCTGCGGGCAGTCAGATCTAGAGAGGTCTGCAGACATCAGAAGTTCTGATGGATTTTTTGTTTTTCCCGGAAGGCCCCAAGAGGGGTCAAGCGGCTTCTAAGGTGTCCATTTCACTTTGGATTCGCCAGTGGGGAACACTGGTTCAGGACAATTACTCAGGCCTATGGCCTGAAAGGTAAAGTTTCTCCCTTTGGGGTTAGAGCTTATTCTACCAGGGGTGTTGGAACCTCCTGGGCTTTTCACAGTCAGGCGTCAGTGGCGCAGATTTGCAAGACAGCTTCTTGGTCTTCGATACCTACATTCAAAAGATTTTATCAGATGGATGTTAGGGCAACAGAGGACTCAACTTTTGGCCGTAGTGTCTTACAGGCTGCTGTATAAATCTGATGGTGTTTTCATACAGTGTGTCTCCCTCCCCTTAAGGCTATTGCTCTGGGATGTCCCAGGTAGTAATGTATATGGCTGCTCTGTGTCCCGTGATGTACGAGAAAGAAAATTGGATTTTTTCTTCATACTTACCTGTAAAATCCATTTCTTTGAGTATATCACGGGACACAGAGGTCCCTCCCCTCTCTTTTTGGGAGTTCATTGCTTGCTACAAAACTGGAGTACTTCCTGTATGTGACGGGTTATATAGAGGGGACTTCCTGTTTTTTGTTATTCTACCAGTGTCCATTCACCTATAGGTGGCACATAACCCAGGTAGTATATGGCTGCTCTGTGTCCCCGTGATGTAATCAAAGAAATGGATTTAACAGGTAACTATGAAGAAAAAATCCAATTTTTAATCCTGTAAAAAATCTTGTCTTTGTAACTTTCTGTGTGCTGAAATGAAATCTCAGATGGTGTTATCAGCATCCCCAGCTATCTTCTGTGAACTATGAAACAACTTCCTTCCATGTAATAGAGATGAGTAGAGGGGGAGGTGTTTATAGTTCAAACCAGGAGAGCAGTTTAGGGGGACATTGCTGCTGCTCCATAGATAAAATGTAGTGAGTTAAAGCGGAGTTCCACCCATGTAAAAGTCAGCAGCTACAAAAAGTGTAGCTACTGACTTTTAATAATCGGACACTCACCTGCCTCTCGCTCCAGCGATGCTGTCGCCCGAGGGTTTGCTCTTCAGCCCCTCCCCTCGGCGGCGCTGGCATCATAAGTGTGGGCACCCGGCTTTGGCTCCAAAGCTGGGCGCGCACTGCGCGTGCACGAGTCGTGCTGCGCCTTGTGACTGGCCGGCGTATATTCTGGGACCTGTGACCTGTCCCAGAAGATCGCCGAGAGGGAGGGGGAAAGGTGGACCTCCTTCCTGGAGCTGCGGCTCCAGTGGAGGAAGTGGACCTGGGATCCTGTGAAAACAGGGTCCCTGATCACCCCCCCCCCCCAAAAAAAAGGCATGCCAATTGTGGCATGTCAGGGGATCACCTTCCCTTAAAGTGGAAGTTCCACTTTCAGGTTGTCACCCTGGGCCATGAAGTGTGCTGTCTGCAGGATCACCCAGGGAAAATAAAGGAAAAAGCCTGCAAAAAAGAAAACTACTGCAGCCTCCACATCAAAGGACTGGTAACTGCATATATTCAGTTTTTGTTTTTGGGTTTAGACATGCTTTAACCAACCCTAACCCATTACCTAATCCTTACAATGCACTTTTTAACCTAACCCTTAACCATTCTCCTATTCATATCACTTAAAGTGGTTGTCAACCCTTGACAACCACTTTAACCTACAGGTAAGTCTATAATAAGGCTTACCTGTAGGTTCCCTGCATATCTCCTAAACCTGCATGGTTTAGGAGACATACAGTGTACTCGCATGTCCCACGTCATCGGGCACATGCGCAATGAAGAAACGCCCTCTGTGCCGTGATTGGTGGCTCCCACGCGCATGCGCAGGAGTGACGGCACGCAACTCCGACCAGTCACGGAGTCCCCGGAAGGAAGAGGGGCAGAAGATGGATGCGGCCTGGAGCGGGGACACTGTTGGCTTCCAATGCAGGTAAGTGCCACATAATGGGCAAATATGTGATGCATACTAGCCCATTATGCTTTTACATTGCAGGATAATAAAGAGGAAGTAAAACCCATCAGGGTTTACTGCCTCTTTAACCTCCTCCTATCCGCGCCATAGCCGAATAACGGCTACAGCGCGGCTCTAAAATGCCGGGAGGACGTCAATAGACGTCCTCCCATTTGGCTCGTGCTGGGCGCGCTCCCGCGGGCGCGAGCGGCGCACGCACGTGCCGCCACATGCTGCGGGAGCATGCCCGCGGGTCGGGTGGACCCGATGTCCGCCGGAGACCTGCGATCTCCTTACAGAGAGGAGGAACGGGGAACCGCCGAAGTAAACGCGGCGGTTCCCCGTTCTGTGAAGGAGGGCATGCCAGATCTACTGATCCCTGTCACTGGGATCAGTTAGATCTGTCAAGCCCCTGTCAACCCCACCCCCCCACAGTTAGAACACACCCAGGGAACATAGTTAACCCCTTCACTGCCCCCTGCAGTTTAACCCCTTCACTGCCAATGACATTTATACAGTAATCAGTGGACATTTAAATTTCTGATCGCTGTATAAATGTCATTGGTCCCAAAAAAGTGTCAAAAACGTCCGACATGTCCGCCCCGATAAAAATCGCAGATAGCCGCCATTACCAGTAAAAAAAAAAAAAAAATAATAAAAACGCCATAAATCAATGTCCATAGTTTGTAGGCACTATAACTTTTGCGCAACCCAATCAATAAACGCCAATTTGTGCGATTTTTTTTTACCAAAAATATGTAGAAGAATATATATCGGCCAAAACTGATGAATACATTAATTTTTTTATTTTTTATTTTTGGATATTTATTATAGCAAAAAGTAAAAAATATTGTTTTTTTTCAAAATTGTCGCTCTTTTTTTGTTTATAGCGGCGATCAGAAATGACGCAGAGGGGATCAAATACCACCAAAAGAAAGCTCTATTTGTGGGAAAAAAAGGACGCAAATTTTGTTTGGGTACAACGTCGCATGACCGCGCAATTGTCATTCAAAGAGCGACAGCGCTAAAAACTGAGAATTGGTCCGGGCAGGAGGGGGGTTTAAGTGCCCAGTAAGGAAGTGGTTAAAGTAACATTATCACAAAAAAGAGATGCAGTGGCTGAAAAATCTTTAGCACCCAGCACAATTCCAGATGTATTGAATGCTGAAGATCCTCCAATAAGTATAGCTCTTCACAAGGGGAAAGATCAGCAGTGTGGGAGGTGAGACGTGTAGGTATTCATTCTTTTTTTGTTGAAGCTGAATTCCAGGTATAGGCAAGCTACTGCCATGATCGCCGCTAACTTATGGGTCCCTTGCTGATCAGATGGGCTGCTAGATAGTGAACACAGGGGGTTACTTGCACAGCATGGGTGCCATTAAAGCGGAGTTTCACCCAAAGGTGGAACTTACGCTTTAAGTGAAGGTAGCCCCCTGATATGCCACAATTGACATGTCTTTTTTGGGGGGGTGAGCAGGGACCCTGTTTTCACAGGGTCTCAGGTCCACTTCCTCCCCTGGTGCCATGGCTCCGGAAGGAAGTTCACTTTCCCCCCTCCCTCTCGGCGGTCTTCTGGGACATGTCACAGGTCCCAGAAGATACGCCGGCCAGTCACAAGGCGCAGCGCGACTCCCGCATGCACAGTGCGCGCCCGGCTTTGAAGTCTATGCTGGGTGCCCACACCTGTGATGCCGACGCCGCGGAGAGGAGGGGAAGAGGAGCGAGCCCTTGGGTGACTGCATCGCTGGAGCGAGGGACAGGTAAGTGTCCTATTATTAAAAGTCAGCAGCTACACTTTTTGTAGCTGCTGACTTTTACATGGGTGGAACTCTGCTTCAAGAGAACAGTTTGCATGTTCACAATGAATGCATAGTCTTCTCTGAATGGAAGAAGTGGAGATAGTAATGTCACCTCTCCCCCACTCCTCTTTCAGTCAGAGAAAGCTTTGCACCTGTAACCACCTCCTGTGTTCACTGAGCAGCAGGTTGGTTGCTTGAAACGAGACCTGAAATCTAGTAGAGATTACTGTAGTAGCGATGCCTACTACAGTGATTTTCAGCTACCTTAGGGATCAGCCAGGTATGGATCATGCATAGTTACAGTGGTCCAAGCTGGGCTAATGTACAGTAACTGTGCAAAACATAATATAACTGTTACATCTAACCTTGTAACCCAGACCCTCACCTCCTTACTGAGGCTAACTTAACCTCAAAACCCTTTTCTGCCTTGCATTTATCACTTTTAAGATCTAGACAAATAAAATGAGATGTTGCTAATAGTCTGTCACCAAGGTGCCTCAAGGTCATTTCTACCATGGGGGGCAAGGTAAGAATCTAAGTCTAAGCTGCGTGCTCATAGCTCTCATGGCTGCTTTTTTATTTTATGGGCACTAAGGCTACTTTCACACTGGGGCAGGCAGGCTGTAGCGGTAAAGTGCCGCTAGTCCTCAAAGATGCTGTTTGCAGGACTTTTTGTAACGTCCTGCAAGCATACCGCCCCAGTGTGAAAGCACTCGGGCTTTCACACTGGGGTGGATGGGGGGGTGTTTTTCAGGCGCTATAAGGGAGTTATTTTTAGCGCAAAAGGGCCTGAAAAACGCCCCAGTGTGAAAGGGGCCTAAAGTTGCAGTGTTGGTACGCAGAATCTGCATCCCTCCACTCCCCCTAGTGGCTATCTGTATATCAGCATTCTTGCTTATAATCTAGAAGTACAGACCATATAGAAAGCGTATTTATTTTTTGAGTAAAGTTTATATAAAGATTTGATTGTTTTTCTGCATGTAAGGCAGTGGGGTTGATTTAGTAAAGGGGTGCGCATCTTCACTGGCCTCACGATTCGATTACGATTATCAGGTCAACGATTCGATTCGATTCCGCGATGCATCACGATGCATCACGATTAGGATACAGGGGCGTCGGTGGGTGGTGAGGGGTGTCAGTGGGTGGTTGTGGGGTGTCAGTGGGTGGCTGTGGGTGGCTGTGGGGTGTCAGTGGGTGGGTGTGGGGTTTCAGTGGGTGGGTGTGGGGTGTCAGTGGGAGGCTGTGGGGTGTCAGTGGGAGGCTGTGGGCAGTGGGTGGGTGTGGGGTGTCAGTGGGTGGGTGGTGAGGGGTGTCAGTGGGTGGGTGTGGGGTGTCAGTGGGTGAGTGAGGGGTGTCAGTGGGTGGGTGTGGGGTGTCAGTGGGTGAGTGTGGGGTGTCAGTGGGTGATTGTGGGGTGTCAACCGCGCAATTGTCATTTAAAGCTCAAGAGCACTGAAAGCTGAAATTTGAGTTATGTAGCAACATACTCCTCTCCGCCAGACGTCAGCGGTGGATTCCTCAGCTCCGCCCATCTCTCTTCAGGTACAGTCAGCGGGCGGGGCTGAGGAATCCACCACTGATATCTGCCGGAGAGGAGAAAGGCAGACAACGGGCTGGGCAGTAACGAGCGAGACACCACGGTAGAAGACATCCGGGTGTTTCACAAATAGGAGACTTGTCAGGCGACTTGAGTCGCCTGACAAGTCGCCTCCATGCAAATTGTAACTGTTCCAAGTCGGAGCGACTTAGAAAAAGGTTCCTGTACGACTTGGGGGCGACTTGCATTGACTTCTATTACTGAAGTCATTTGCAAGTCGCGTTGTGCCGAGGTCGCCCACAAGTCGGATGACGTCACCCATAATCGATTATGGGCAGTCGCTGCATCGATGCCGCATCGCGGACGTCCGAATCGCGATGCATCGATTAAATTCAGCACCCCTATGATTTACTAGAGGCAAATACAAGAAAACAGTCACTTCCAGCGCCAAAGGGTCTTCAGTAATTAATAACAGCAAGTGTATCAAAACTCCAGGACTAGGTGGATGCTACCCTCCTCGGATGGGGTAATCCGATAGAACTAGAGGTACTAGCGGCAAATAGCCTGTGCAGTTTGCAAGTGTAGTTGCACTCGTTTCCCCCAGAGCTTAGTGAAGGTGGTGAAGCTTCACTTGCAGCAATTTTTTTTATCATTTAGATTTTTAACACTATCTGGGGTATATAGTACAGTTTTAGGGAAATGCGGGAGTGACATCTCATAACTTTGCAAGTGCAGTTGCACTCATTTTCTTGAAAGTTTTTTTTTAAAAAGGTGTTTATTTGTAGTTTTCCGTATTAAACATAAAAACAGCACAAAGGACATACCAATTTTCTCCAAAGTTTAGTGAATGTGGTGAAGCTTCACTTTGTAAAGAATACCCAACTAGGTGCAAGGAAAATAAAAAAATAAAATAAAAAGCACAACATTTCTTTATCATACATCACAGGACACAGAGTTGTGCTAATATTCATCATCAGGTGAATGGACACTGGTTGACAAAGTCTTAGACAGGAAGTGATCCCCTCCCATACAGGAAGCACTTCGGTTTTTTACCAGTGTCTGCAAGGTGGATGGGCACGTTTGTTTGAGCTCTGAGCTCCAGGTCTTTAGTCCCAAAATTGGTTCTTAAATGAATCAATGGATTGACCGATTGGATCCATTTGAAACAGGCTATATGCTTAGATAAATGGTACCCGAGCCTTGCAAAGAAGACACAAGGATCCTGCGAGGGTTTGCCTGCAACGTGACCTCCGGGCGCTGGACCCTGCGTAGTGGAATCCTGGACACCACAGAGCTAAGGCATTCCTGCAGGGTGCTGTACAGGTCCAAGGGAGTGGACCCTAAACATAATAAGGGTACCCAGACCTCAAAGGTCCCAAGTGACAGGAACCGATCGTGATGGGTGAAGATTGGGCTTTTCGTTTCTAAGGCTGCCCTGCGCCTGGACGAGTAAGTGAAAGCCCCCTTATTTACTTATTGTGGGGTGCCCCAGTTATTGTAACAATCAGTCAAGCTAGCTAGAGGCTGAACACCTGTGTGCGGTGACCACGGGGGGAGTTTTGGGCTAAGCTGTGGGTGTTTTCAGAGTACCTGGTTTGTCTTGTTGTCTAGCTGTTTTTTACCTTAATGGATGTCCGCGCATGAGGGTGTGCCATTGCGCATCTTGATTCGCCATGGCACATGTGCAATCGCATAATGCTTAGGTGTTTGTTGGCGGCCATGGTGCGCGAGGCTTGGACACAGGCATTGTGTGCACACGGAGACGCGCATGCCCCGTAGCCTAATCTGGGCGTGTGCAGATTTGCGTCATAGCAAATTCAGCCGCGTCCATTTGCTGGGACCTCACACGTGTGTGCCTGTGCATTCGTGGAACGTTCCAGTGCAAGCCAGCTTATTTTAGCTGTGTATGCCAAGCATGGTGCTTTCAGGGGACAGCTGTGGGACAAAGAGCAGGCTCTGAACCAGACATTTTCAGCAGTTTATTTCTCCTTACCCGGGTCACGTGAGTCACCAGGCGTTGCTTGGCAGGCTAAGATGCTTAGCAGGATTGCTACATAGGGGCTTGGTGAGCCCTATTAAAGGGTCTCCCTTCTGGGGTATGTAAATACTAAACCCAGGTACCCCCTTTTTGTGGATTGCAATGTCTTCAAAAAAGAGGAGTGGGATTAACTACAGGGAAAGGCACATCTATGTCATCAGTAGCTCCTAAGGAGCCTAGCGTTGTATCCCCTGACAGACCAGAGGCATCTGGGCAATCTGAGCCGCTGTGCCTGTCTGGTACTGTGCCTACAGTCAACACTGCTGCTTCACCCTTTATCACCAAGGATGAACTGTCCTCGGGCCTAGCCGGGTTAGAGCACAGGATTGCTGGCATGATTGCCTCCATCCGAGAGGGTGGCAAGAATCGTGGCAGTTCCCCCTCCCCTGAGCATCCTAATTTGGAGCAGGAATGGGTTGAGGATGGGGAAGAGCAAGATGGCCCGCCTGGTTGTGCGAAACGCCGCATTGGGTAAGGGCGTCAGCCGAGCTTCCTTGTAAGAAGATATAGGCAGGTTTCCCCTTTCATGGGGAACGTTGGTTTGGTGATGATTTGGACAAATATATCCAAAAGAATTCCAAAGGGAAGAGCTCTCTACTTCCTCTAAAGAGAAGGACCAGGCGTCTCTTGTTTAAAACCTCAGGGACCGCTTACTCAAGTGTCTCAGCGCCAAGTCAGTTCCGCAGCCAATAGGGCGCTAGAGCCAAGAAGAAACCCTGGGTCCAAAACTCTTCTAAACCCGGCACCAAGCACTCCTTTTGAGGGGATGTCCCCACTCTATCGGGTGGGGGGAAGGCTGATGCACTTTTCGGACATTTGGAGAACAGTGGTTCAGGACAAGTGGGTCACCTTGACAGTATCCTGCGGTTACAAGTTGGAATTAAGGAGAGGCTGGGACATCCCAGTAGGTAATGAACATCAGCCTAACTCTGTGTCCTGTGATGTATGCTAAAGAAAATAGGATTTAGAGAATAGAATTCTTTGAATAAATCACGGGACACAGAGGTCCGTCCCCTGTTTTTGAGAATTCAGTGCTTGCTGCAAAACTGAAGTGCTTCCTGTATGGGAGAAGTTATATAGAGGATAACTTCCTGTTTAAGACTTTGTCTACCAGTGTCCATTCACGTGATGATGAAGTATAACCCAGTAGGTAATGAATATTAGCCTAACACTGTGTCCTGTGATATATTCAAAGAAAATGATTTTACAGGTAAGTATGACGAAAAAAAAAAAGTAGCAGAGCTTCATCACATTTACTAAGCTCTGGGGAAAATGAGTAAATCAATCCCAGTGTTTTCACTATTCACACAAAAAAATGGCAGAATTTAGCCTCACCATCATTATTATCATCCCCACTTTCACCTCTTTAGTACCTGTTTTAGGGAAGAATACTGTCTGCAATCATCCAAGAAAATTGCTATAGTGATAAGTGTTTCCACAGGACTTTTTTTTTTAGAAGTACAGCTTAAGGCATTCCATAGACCAGGGATATGCAATTAGCGGACCTCCAGCTGTTGCAAAACTACAAGTCCCATCATGCCTCTGCCTCTGGGTGTTATGCTTGCGGCTGTCAGAGTCTTGCTATGCCTCATGGGATTTGTAGTTCTGCAACATCTGGAGGTCCGCTAATTGCATATCCCTGCCATAGACGGTTTGATTTTCTTTCCTTCCATCACGGGTGAAACAAAAGAAAATCACTCGATTCTCCCATCAACATAGTCAATGTTGATGGGAGGAATGCCTCCCGCAGGGATATTGTGTTCTGCCGGCAGGGGTTCCCTGCCGGCCTGCAGAACACAATGAGGTTGATTTACTAAAGGCAAATATACTGTGCACTGCAAGTGCACTTAACCTGCATTTGCTCTAGATCTGAGGGGAAGCACTGAAATGAGAGGAATCTCTGCTGGTTTCTACCATCCAATCATGTACAAGCAAAAATGCTGTTTTTTATTTTCCTTGTACATGGTTGGGTATTCTTTACAATGTGGAGCATTACCTCATTTACTAAGCTCTGGAGCAAGTGTACTTGCAGTGCACAGTATATTTGCATTTAGTAAATCAACCCCAATGATTACTGCTAGAGGCTATAGCCGATGGCAGTAATCGCATGTAAAAAATCTGAAAGGCTGGTTGTACCAAAATCGATCGACTTTGGTACATAGTCAATCAGGTTGAAAAAGGGCACAAGTCCATACAGTTCAACCAACAGCCTGCCAGGTACAATCAGCCTGCCTATACAGTAATCTAATCTGGGACGGTTCTTGTTGAACGGTCCGAATTTCGATACATGTATGGCCAGCTTAAGCCTGCTGATTCCTTCTAGCTTGCTTTTCTGAGCAGCTTCTGTACTTTTCTGACTCATCTACTGTACAGTAATAGGGAGGGTCTAAATTTTAACCAGACATTTCTGTGTGGTTATGGTGATGATGTATGGGCCATGATAGTGTAAGGTGTGGGTAATAGCTCAGGCTTAGTAACTATTGTCGCATCACACCACAACTTTAGGAGCTAGCTTTCTCTTCTAAGCACACTTTATATTGTATATGTGCATGAATACTCACCTGCACTTATAATGCAAATTAGAGGCTAGCCTGGCTTTCTTTAGCCCTCAGTGGTAAGCTCTTGGGCAGAGCTTTGGTGCTGACGTCATCACGCACACGCACCTGGTAGAGCAGTGTGCTTTCTGTTTTGTTTGCAGGCTGTTCATAGTTTAGTCCTTTGTGAGAATAATTTTAATAAAGAATGTTTTTTTAAGGTACTATAATCTGTACTATAATCTGTTTGCTATTCTTTATACTGTAGTCGAAAAGCAACTTGGTAATCAAAATTAAATCATTAAAGACCAACAAATTGCAAGCAGCGCTTGAACAGTCCTTAATATTATACAATCTTCATGAATCAATCAAGGAACCGTCCATCCACTCACGACTGTGATAATGAAAAGTCCTGGCCACCACCACACCTCGTGTGAAAAATGCAGGGAGGACAGACCCCCCCACGTGAAAAAACTCACCAGATGTCACTGGACAGCTCGCATTCGGGTTTATATGGTGTACACCACTTCTTTATCAGACACCCCTCCGAATCCTAAGCGGGTGTATACACAGAAAGCCTCCCCACAGACTATTTCTTCACCACATGTGGTATATTTGGGCTTACGCTCGACAGGTCACTGTAGACCACTCAAAAAAGTGCACCCCCCCAGACAGGAGGGACGTAAAAAGTGTGCTCCACACCACCACCGGTCCTGAAAAGTAATAGTGTCAGCACTCACCTACCTGCCAAGGAACTAACTAAGTACTTCTAACATATTATAATTCCTGACAAGTT
>BLSH010505079.1:78311-89707 GCA_018402905.1 Glandirana rugosa
GGGGTGTCAGAACACAATAGCTGAGCAGGGGAGATTGCTGGACTAACGTTGCATAGTTAGCACAGTGGCTCTGATATGAGCTGCCAGTTTTTTCTTCATTCAACAGGCTGGGTTGAACGAAAAAAACTGGTAGTGTACGCTAAGCTTTACTGTCCTCACGGTGTTAAGTGGGCTGGACTGTGGCCAGTGGAAGCAATGTCCCATCATTGGTTTTAATGGGAGGAATAGTGACCCTTTTTGATATCATTGGGAGGAACAATACCCCATTGATGCTGTCAGTGCCCCATCATTGAGATGTCCCATCAGTGGTATCAGCTGGAAGAGTAGAGCATTAAGGGTCGTATAAAAGAAAGCAAAGGACCACATCCTGTCCTTGGGCTGCAGTTTGGAGACCACTGCTATAAATAATAAGGCTATTTTTGTAACAAGTCCAGTTTAAATCATGTCATGGTAAAAATATTTTGGCACGAATAACATTTGTATCTATCTGTGCACAAGAGCATACAAGGTATTATATGGCTATTGATTTCTGACTATTTTCATTTTAACATACTGAGTTTTACTGAAAAAATAACTATACCTATTAATTTGATACCTTTGACTTTATAATTAAAAACAAAATTGAATACATATATAGTTTCTTAAATGCATTGTATAAAGATGTTAATGAACACTTATGTCTACCCTCAGCTATGCTACTTGCTCAAAACTGCTTCACACTAGAAGTATCCGTAGGCAAGAACCCTCACGTTAAAGCTCGGAATGGAACGGATGTCAACCTGCTTTGCATATTTACCACCTGCATCGGGTTCGAGGATGTGACCTTCAGATGGGAATACAGATACAATGATTCATCAAAGCCAGAGGAAGTGAGCATTCTAAAATAGAGGAATATTCCTTTTAAATTTTCTAATCGCATTCACAACTTTTTTTGCAAGGAGATTTATACATACAGTATATTATTATTTGTGTCACTGCACCTTTAGTACGGCATTGAATATTGCTGACCACAAATTGTTATTTTCACAATTTACACAAAAACAAAGATTTAGGTGTTTAAAAAGAACTGATTAGAATTATGGAATGAAGGATAGTGATATTTTCTGTTTGCATTTACCCAAATTATGAAGAGTACTGGTCCCTTATATTATATTGTAACTAATAATAGGCTTTATTATTCTATCCTTTGGAAATGGTCCCAATGCCTGAGCATACAGCGGGGGACTTTTTTTTTTGTTGTAATTATGAACGTGTCGCTTTTTATTTTAAACACAATTTATAGTCAGACTTATTTTTTTTGTGTGCATTTAATATAATACATTATCTTAAACAAAACAGAGTAATAGAGGCGCACAATGTAATCTCTGCTCAGCGCTTAGGAGTATAATATCCAGCCCTAATGGCAAGCTGCTGCTAATTCATATTCAAAGTAGAACATAACAACTGTATAAAAAGTCAGAAAACATTCTGAAGCAGCGCTAAAATGTCCCAATAGTTTCAAAGACGTAGTGAAATCATCAGAAGATGTAATCTCTGTAGTGAAACGTGTCCCTTCCACCAGCACACAATCACCACGTGAAGAAACCGGGGTCCCCCTTTGGGGTTAAACTCACCAGATGTAGGTAAGTACTCAGCTTTTGAGGGGTTAAATCTATCCCTGTACAAATCCTGGATATTCCCAAGCATCTGAATGGGCCAAAGTTGCTTCCTTCCTAAAACGTCCAACCTTCCACTCATCGATCAATACCAATGTGACAGCACCTCATGGCAATGTGAATAGAAGTAGAAGCAAAGCAACATAGCGTAAAACCGTAAATTTATTATGCCCCACAGGCAACCATTAGTATAACACTCACAATCATAAAAATTAAACAAGCTTTGAAACAATGTGGTTTGTTACCACTTCAAGAGTCAGCACCCACGAACAGTACGGTTCCAGCCCGACTCCCAAGTGTCACCTCCTCCGTGCGTTGGCAACATCCACTGACAATGCGTCGCTAGGCCATGCTCTGACGCGTTTCGTCACTTCCGACTTCAACAGAGGGCGTGGCCTAGCGGCGCGACACATCTCTCTTATACATGCTTGATTTAGTATGAACCGCCCACACATTACTGCTGTTTACCCGTTTCCAGGCAACTCAGACGGGTCGTCTCCCTTACCACATGGCTGAGTGTTAACCGCGCTAATTGTAATAGAACCAATAGATGGCTCCAAAACAGCAAACCCAGATATTAACCTGTAAAACTAATAATGCGGTTTGTGTCACAGTTGACGGTCACTTATAGACTAGCCTGGAAAGTGGCAACATACAGTACCCATAATGGTAATAAAATATCATACAATATCATATAAACATAATACTAGATGAAATAAGATAAAATCAACAACAAGAAAAAATAAAATGGTGATTACCATTAAAAATTCTCCCATTAACTTGACAACTAGCAGGTGACAGAAATACTTAACAAATGCATATATTAATAATCACTGATGAAACAATTTACATCAAGGTCTACATTTAAACCTTTAGGCACCAAAGAGTCTGTCAGATAAATCCAACAGGTCTCACGACTGGACAGGTCACGTACCAAGTTGGTTCCCCTCCATGGTGAGACCAAGTGATCTACACCCCAAAACGTGAGACCCGAAGGATCCTGATTGTGAAATTTTTTAAAATGCAGCGATACGTTATGGTCTTTAAACCCTAACTTAATATTAGCTATGTGTTCGGCTATTTGAACCCTCATAGGGTGCTTGGTCCTCCCTATGTAAAGCAACCCACAAGGGCACCTCAGGGCGTACACTATATGAGTCATGTTGCACGTGATGAATTCTGGGATCTTAAACTCTGTGTTATTGGCATAGGAGGTAAAAGTATTCACCCCCCTCAGGGTTGTAGTGACTTCCTTGCATGCTCTACACTTACGGCATGCAAAGAATCCCTTTCGATCCCAAAAGGTCATAGGTTTAGTTGGCTGGTCCAATACCTTATGTACAACTCTATCTCCTATACATTATCTGCTATGAAAATGAACCTAACTGTATTTGTTTCTAAAGTGCTCCATAGCACTTCTTAGTTCTATGACAGTTCTGAGGTTGAATTTCATCACTAAATAACTGATCAAAGTTGCAGCACAACAGAGAAAAGAGGTGGATAGTTGTTTTGGTTGCAGAACCATTGGGTCTAATGGTTAATGCTGCCCATTTGGATGCAAGATGCATATGCAAACTGCTGATTTAAGATGCAATTGCATTACTATAAATGTTCCCCATTATTTTCATTGGGACATATTCCATCATGCGTAAGGATGGATGCAGAGGCGTACCTAGAGCATTTGGCACCCGGGGCGGATCCTATATCCGGCACCCCCCAACTTTAAAATTTAAAAACACCCCATGATGCTCCTCTGCACCCCCAATATCTCTTTTTTACTACAGTGTACCCCCTCTCCACAACTGCGCCTCTGGACCCCTTTACATTACACAGCCCCTGCACCTCTGGACCCCTTTACATTACACAGGCCCTGCACTTCTGGACCCCTTTACATTAAACATCCCCCGCACCTCTGACCCCTTTACATTACACAGCCCCCCCACAGCTCTGGACCCCTGCACATTACACAGACCACCCCACAACTCTGGACCCCTGCAGATTACACAGCCCACCCCGCAGCTCTGGACCCCTGCAAGTTACACACCCCCCCACAGCTCTGGACCCCTGCACATTACAAAGCCCCCCCCTCACAGCTCTGGATCCCTGCATGTTACACAGCTCTGGACCCCTGCACATTACACAGCCCCCCGCCCCTCCCCGCAGCTCTGCCCCTTCCTACCTTACTCTGGCATGCACTGAACAGAGGGCGGGAGCAGCTGGAGTTAATTATTCATATTAACAAGCTAATGATTGGTTGCTAGGACTATCTAGCAACTAATCACCTGCTGGTTTACTTGGAAAGTTAACTCCGGTAGTTCCCTACCTCTGTTCAGCGCTGCTGCTCTGTGTCTCTCCCCTGCTGTACAGAAGTGTAGTGTCTTCATTCTCCTGTTCTGCTTTTCTGTGAATGACGGAACCAATCCGGCGGCCGGCCTTGAGTGTCACCCGAGTACGGTCCGCACCCAGGCATTCCCTGCACCCTGTCACAGCTCGCCCTGTTCACGCTGCTGCCTGAGCCCATCCCACTGTCACTGCTTCACTCACGGGCGGGGGACCTGACAGCCCCCAATGTGTGGCACCCAGGGCAGATGGGACAGACCCCCCCCCCCATTGGTATGCCACTGGAGGAATGAGAACAGGTTTGTAGTGATTGATCCAACCCCCCCCCCCTCCTTTTTCCATGCTCTTCTGCAACTAGAGAGTTATTGCTCACTGGTATCAGCAAGAAATATATCCATAGTTCAGTAGTCTATTGCTGAAGGGGGAGACAGAAGAGGATAACTCATCCCCAAGTTGGCTGCTGGATCTCAAGGAAAATCCTGTAACCTCTGAGTTGGATTTTTTTTAATTTCCCAAATAACCACAGTGCAGAAGTGCTGCAGCTACACTGAGCTACATTTATTACACACCTTCGCAGAAGCAGCTGCCAAGTTGGCACTTGTGGCTGTCATCAGTAAGTACTGAAAAGGAAGAACAAAACTCAAGCTTCATAGCAGAAATTGTCTGGCTGATGTATCTGTGTTTGTATTTGGGTATAATGTTATTGACCACATACATGTATAGTCAGGGCTTTTTTTCTCAGAGGACTTCTGAGTCACCCCTTGTCTCTGCCCCCTACCCACCTCAGGGCACCGCCCCTTGTTTCCACCCTTAGCCACCTCTCAGTACTTCCCCTTTTAGAGAATACAGAACCAAATATAATTTTGTGGTGTTAAGAAATTTTTATGGAATTTGTTATTGATAGCTAGAAAGGCAGTAAACTAGATCCCCTGCTACCAGCAATATTAGACCCCCCCAGCAATAATAGACCTCCCAACAACAATACCCCCCCCCCAGCAGCGATGCAATAGGCACCATTCTCTTCACCATCAGCAGATCCTCCTCACAACAATAGACTCCCCACAACAATGGAACCCCTGCAGGAATATACCACCCCAACAACAATAGATCCACAGTAGCTACAACAGATCCCCAGCAGCCAACATCAACAGACTCTCCAGCAGTCAGCATTAATAGACCCTCCAGCAGCCAGCATCATTAGATCTCTCACTTAACAGTAGATCCCTCCCAGCAACAATTGACCCCCCAGCAACACAAGACTACCACTTCTGCAACAATAAACCCCCGTGCAAAGATTGATAACCTCCAGTGACATTAAATCCCTAGCAGCCAGCATCAATAGACCTTCCAGCACACCTCAGCACCTCTTACCATTACATACTGTGCATTCAGTTCTGGAGGTGCCGGAACTGCATTCCCCTGCATTCCCGCTGAAAAAAAGCCCTGTGTATAGTCATAATTTTGGTGTCATAGAGTCTTTTACCTAGCAGGATTTCTCCCCAGTCATAAACAAAAGCAGTAATGTTTGTGAGTATGTTCTTTGTATATCTACTTGTATAATGGCAAGTAGCATGTTCCAAGATGAAGTAATATTAAAGGTTCATCTTTTGAAGTAAGTACGGAGTGTATTTGTTGCCAGTGTATGTTGAGTACAGGACAAGGTAGAAGACATTCTTTGCAGTAGGTTGATCAAAGTCACATCTGTGGCACTTGTCTTAATTCAACAACCCATTTGTGTACATTGCATGGTGTGTAGAGCTGAAATACAAAGTAGAATCGTGACAGTAGCATTGTGTACTGATTACTGTTGAGGAAAAGGCTTTCTCCGCTTCTTCAAAGTAAGAATGGTATTCCAGTGTTGGTCCTATCTCAACACACAGTCTTGTGACAACTTAAAGTGATACTAAAGGTTTGCGTTTTTTTCTTTGTAAATAACAAAGATGTCATACTTACCTGCTCTGTGCAAGGGTTTTGCATAGAGCGGCCCTGATCCTCCTGTTCTGGGGTCCCCCGGTGGTGCTCCTGGCTTCTCCTCTTCACCAGTGCCCCCTGGGAGAAGCAATATCCCTGGGGGCACTCGTGCGGGCGTGCTCCCGAGTCCTGCTGCTGCTTCCATTGACACAGACAGCAGGACTCGGCTCCGCCCCCCGCTCCCGCAACACTGGGTTTGATTGACAGCAGCGGAAGCCAATGGCTCCTGCTGCTATCAATCTATCCAATGAGGACCCGAGCCAGTGTCTGGAGCTGTTGTGCTCATCCTTGACGCTGGAATGATCGGTTCAGGTAATTAAAAGGGGGGTTCTGGGGGCTGCTGCAGTACAGGAGGTTTTTCACCTTAATACATAGACTGCATTAAGGTGAAAAACCTTGAGAATTTGCAACCCCTTTAAAGTAAATCACATCGACTTACAGCTCTGCATGCTGATATAAAATGATCTTATATTTATCAGTTGAACTTTTTTTCCCTTTTACCTACAATGACAGACAACAGTCTGCAATTATTTATAAGTTTCTGTTGTACAGTGCCTTGGAAAAGTATTCATACCCCTTGAAATTTTGCACATTTTGTCATGTTACAACCAAAAACGTATGTATTTTATTTCGATTTTATGTGATAGACCAACACAAAGTGGCACATAATTGTGAAGTGGAAGGAAAATGATAAATGGTTTTAAATGTTTTTTACAAATAAATATCTGAAAAGTGTGGCATGCATTGGTATTCACCCCCCCCCCCCCGAGTCAATACTTTGTAGAACCGCCTTTCATTGCAATTACAGCTGCAAGTCTTTTTGGGGATGTCTCTACCAGCTTTGCACATCTAGAGAGGGACATTTTTATCCATTCTTCTTTGCAAAATAGCTCAAGCTCTGTCAGATTGGATGGAGAGCGTCTGTGAACAGCAAATTTTCAAGTCTTGCCACAGATTCTCAATTGGATTTAGGTCTGGGCTTTGACTGGGCCATTCTAGCACATGAATATGCTTTGATCTAAACCATTCCATTGTAGCTCTGGCTGTATATTTAGGGTCCTTGTTCTGATAGAAGATGAACCTCCTCCCCAGTCTCAAGTCTTTTGCAGACTCTACAGCTTTTCTTCTAAGATTGCCCTTTATTTGGCTCCATCCATCTTCCCATCAACTCTGACCAGCTTCCCTATCCCTGCTGAAGAAAAGCATACTCACAACATGATTCTGCCTTCACCATGTTTCACGGTGGGGATGGTGGTTCAGAGTGATGTGCAGTGTTAGTTTTCCGCCACACGTGGCGTTTTGCTTTTAGGCCAAAATTCAATTTTGGTCTCATCTGACCAGAGAATCTTCTTCCACATGTTTGCTGTGTCCTCTACATGAATTCTTGCAGACTGAAAATGGGACAACTTATGGCTTTCTTTCAACAAAGGCTTTCTTGCCACTCTTCCATAAAGGCCAAATTTGTGAAGTGCACAACTAATAGTTGCCCTGTGGACAGATTCTCCCACCTGAGCTATGGATCTCTGCAGCTCCTCCAGAGTTACCATGGGCCTCTTGGCTGCTTCTCTGATTAGTTCTCTCATTGCCAGGCCTGTTAGTTTAGGTGGACGGCCATGTCTTTTTAGGTTTGCAGTTGTGCCACACTCTTTCCATTTTCAGATGATGGATTGAAAGCTTGGGATATTTTTTTATAACCTAACACTGCTTTAACCACTTCCTTACTGGGCACTTAAACCCCCCTCCTGCCCGGACCAATTTTCAGTTTCTTTGAATGACAATTGCGCGGTCGTGCAACGCTGTACCCAAACAAAATTGGCGTCCTTTTTTTGGAGCTTTCTTTTGGTGGTATTTGATCCCATCTGCGGTTTTTATTTTTTGTGCTATAAACAAAAAAGAGCAACACTTTTGAGAAAAGAACATTTTTTTTTACTTTTTGCTATAATAAATATAAAAAAAACCAAAAAAAAACAAATGTATTCATCAGTTTAGACCGATATATATTTTTCTACATATTTTTGGTAAAAAAAATTGCAATCGGCATATATTGATTGGGTTGCGCAAAAGTTATAGCGCCTACAAACTATGGACATTGGTTTATGGCGTTTTTATTTATTTATTTATTTTTACTAGTAATAGCGGCGATCTGTGATTTTTATCGGGACTGCGATATTGCGGCGGACATGTCGGACGTTTTTGACACTTTTTTGGGACCAATGACATTTATACAGCAATCAGATCTAAAAATAGACACTGATTACTGTATAAATGCCATTGGCAGTGAAGGGGTTAATCTGCAGGGGCAGTGAAGGGGTTAAAAGTGTTCCCTGGGTGTGTTCTAACTGTAGGGGGGGCGGGGTTGGCAGGGGCATGACAGATCTAACTGATCCCAGTGACAGGGATCAGTAGATCTGGCATGCCCCCCTCCCCATCTCATCTGTTCTTCTGAACTAGGGGAGATTGAGGATAATCCATGCACAGCTTGTATTTTACTTTATTCATGTATATGGGGGAGCATTACATTGATTAAGGTCACTATGAGGCAGTACAAAAGGAACCAGAAAGCCCACTCCTAAATGATTGTAAGATACAGCATTGCCACCTTAAAAATAGAAGGCATTTACATGTCCTCCCTTCCAGCATAAGACCCACAAATTAAGGAGCTTGGTCTCTGTTTATAGATGGAGGAGTCAAGTCATGCAGATCATTTGCTTTTGGCCATCAGTGTATCCAGATCTACTGGTGAACAGTATAGCACAGGTAGAGCCATCATTTTACAGAGCCGGTATTTCCAACTTGCATACAGCTGTTTTGGGCTTCTCAGCCATCATCGGGGTAAAATGTGGCTTTACTGGCTCTAAGGTATAGTGCTTGTGAGTCCAGGAGAACCATAATGCCTACTTCTAAAATATTGTGGGATAAAGCTTTGCCTCCTTCCAATAGAAGAGATTTATACACCTTTACTTCCAGCACAGAAAACCAAGGAGTTCAGTCTCTGCTTATGGGTAAGTGGATGGAGAACTTCAAATCATTCCTTTTTGCCCCTTTTGGCCATCAGTACATGTAGAACCGCTAGTGTTTGGCACAGATATAGTCATTTAAAAGCCAGGAACATCTGCAGAGGCTACTGTATGGGTTTTGCCTGGTCTTTTTGTGTTTTACAGGCTATTTTGTCTTGAATTTTCATATACAAAGTATTAACAAGAGAGCACATAATATTTCAAGAGGTCTTTCATCACAGCCCAGTGCTTTGATAAAAAGAAAATTCATCCCACTCATGCTTTCCCTCATACTGTTGATCACATTATTGATCACCAAACTGAGTATTAAAGAAATCAGACCTCTTCCCTTGTGAGTGTACAGTATTTACAACATTGTTGATAACTAAAGTGATCATTTAGGTGACAAGGGTAAGTGCTCTCCTATCAGATTACATGGATGTTACATCATGTGGATAAGGATGTAATAGATATAATGTAATAACCACATAAGAGAGAGCATATTCTAGAAGTGCGGATAGATAATACAAGTCTTTATGGCACACTTGGGTTGATTTACTAAAACTGGAGAGTGCAAGATGTCCTGCAGCTGTGCATGGTAGGCAATGAGCTTCTAACGTCAACTTGTTCAATTAAAGTGGATGTAAACCCTCCATATACCCAGTGAAGTGAACAGCCTCAGATGATACACAGAGATGACATAAACCTCCCTATATAAGTCTTACATGTATATCTTCTGTCTTCACTTTGATATACTGAGAAAGCTGATTGGAGGAAAGGCACACACCCTCTCCCCACACATGCAGAGCACTGCCTGTGTTTTGTTAAGCAGCCTGCTAATCTATTTTTAGCAACCTCCTTCGACTCTCTGAATTCTCTGTCCCAACTAACAGAACGAGTGAGAGAGAACTTATCAGGCTGATAACAAAGCTACTGAGGAAGAGGTAGCTATGGAACATAGATTTTTGAAGAGAGATAGCAAAACGCTACAGACAGATATGCCCAGCTCAAATTTAATGAATCGGGTTTACAACTACTTCTCTATGTACCAATATAGCATCCATGTATTTTTTTTGTAAAAATATCAACGCTTTCCATAAAATATACAGACACTTACCTTACTGTCCTACATCCATGTTTCCCAAGGTATCTATTGCTTCTGTATACTTCCTGATCAGAGTTTAGGTCATGACACAGGAAGGAGTTGACCAGCTGACCTCATTAGCACACACCCTGCATCATCCACCCTCCTACCTACCGCCCATCTCCAGGTGCACGTTTTTTAAATGAAATGCAATCAATCAGTGATCACCCTTCTCACTAAATCCACAATATACAATCAGATTGCATAGTGTATGGCATCTTTATATAAGTACATAGGAGGGAGTGTGCAGAAACACTCATTTGTCAAGCTCCGTTCACAACTCTGCATAGCGGGAACACGCATTCCCACATGCGTTTTTTTTTTAGCGAGGTGGGGAGGCATTTTTAGTGCATTCTCACTCATCACACATAGGGCAGCCTATCCACCTGAATGGACTGCCCTACATGCAGCAATCGCCCCAAAGAAGCTTCAGAATTTTTTCTATAGTGGAGCTTGGTGCGTTTTTTACTGCGATTTTTGGTGCAGCGCATTTTTGAAATCCAAGGAAACCAATTTCACTTTCAGGCCCCATTCACATCTAGCATAGTGGGTGAGGGGCGGGAGGGTGTCTTTTAGAGGCACTGGGATGTGGGATGGATGGTCTGGGCCATGTCATGCTAATATTTGTTCTAATAAATGTAGTTGACTTATATGGATGATGCAGTTTTGTTTTTTATTTTTTCATCTTTGTGATGTTTGATTCTTTATCTACACCCCCCCTGATTTCAGGGTAAGTGCTATCTCCTACCTACAGTCAGGTCCATAAATATTGGGACATCGACACAATTCTAATCTTTTTGGCTCTATATACCACCACAGTGTATTTGAAATGAACAAGATGTGCTTTAAATGCAGACTTTCATCTTTAATTTGAGGGTATTTACATCCAAATCAGGTGAACAGTGTAGGAATTACAACAGTTTGTATATGTGCCTCCCACTTTTTAAGCAAGTGAACGACTTCTGTTTTGACTTCCCTTTTACGGGGTTTTTGTTCGTCCTTGACTTCTGTCAACGTCATCTCCGGACCGTCTCGTAGTGGTCCCTACTTTGGGTCGCAGACCACTACAGATACGTAAGGTCTGAAGTCCGACATTAACTGACGTTTCCTAAACGTTGGTTCTTAATTTTTCACTTTCAAACTAAATACTACCAATTAGACAGGGTAATGAAAACCACGAATTTTTCACCCTCCGTGTATATGTTTGACAACATTAAGGATGTGACAAGTGGACTAAACCTACATTTATGGGAGTTTAATTTCTACTTTCAGACGTAAATTTCGTGTAGA
>BLSH010505079.1:114867-125298 GCA_018402905.1 Glandirana rugosa
TCCGATCTAAACCTGAAACTTGAATGTCTGTTATGCTGGGCTTGTTGGTGGCCATAACCAGCATTACAGACATTCAAGTTTCAGGTTTTAGGCAAAAGATGTCTATCCAGGTGAAGATGGTGTCAAAGGTTGAGACAGGAGTGTTGCTAGAGTGCGCAGGCTGATGACGTGGCCAGGGATAACCAGAGAAAAACCTTAAAACCAAAACAAGAGATGTAGCCAGAGAACACAGCAAGGGATGAGATGCAGAAAACAGTCTCATCGACAGGAAAACAAGACACCTTAAGACAGGCAACTTCAAAAGCGATCCTGGCTTCTCTTCAAATCTGACCTGGACTGGTTAGGATACAGTGCACCCGGAAAGTATTCACAGCGCTTCACTTTTTCCACATTTTATTATGTTACAGCCTTATTCCAAAATGGCATAAATTCATTATTTTACTCAAAATTCTACAAACAATACCCCATAAATACCTTTGGCACCAATTACAGCCTCAAGTCTTTTGAGTATGATGCTACAAGCTTGGCACACCTATTTTTGAGCAGTTTCTCCCATTCTTCTTTGCAGGACCTTTCAAGTTCTATCAGATTCTATGGGGAGGGTCGGTGCACAGCCATTTTCAGACCTTTCCAGAGATGTTCAATCAGGTTCAAGTCTGGGTTCTGGCTGGGCCACTCAATGATATTCACAGAGTTGTTCCATAGCCACTCCTTTGTTATCTTGGCTGTGTGCTTAGGGGCGATGTCCTGTTGAAAGATGAACTTTCGCCCAGTCTGAGGTCCAGAGCCCTCTGGGGCAGGTTTTCATCAAGGATGTCTTTGTATATTGCTGCATTCATGTTTCCCTCGATCCTGACTAGTCTCCCAGTTCCTGCCACTGAAAACATCCCCACAGCTGCCACCACCATGCTTCACTGTAGGGATGATAATGGCCAAGTGATGAGCGGTGCCTGGTTTCCTCCAGATGTGACGCTTGCCATTCAAGCTAATGAGTTCAATCTTCATCATCAGACCAGAAAATTTTGTTTCTCATGGTCTGAGAGTCCTTCAGGTGCTTTTTGGAAAACTCCAGACGGGCTGCCATATGCCTTTTACTGAGGAGTGGCTTCCATCTAGCCACTGTACCATACAGGCCTGATTGGTGGAGTGCTACAGAGATGATTGTTCTTCTGGAAGGTTTTCCTTTCTCCACAGAGAAATGCTGGAGCTTTGTCAGAGTGACCATTGGGTTTTTGGTCACCTCCCTGACTAAGGCACTTCTCCCCCAATCACTCTAGGAGGAGTGCTGGTGGTTCCAAACCTCCTCCATTTAGACCACTGTGCTCATTGGGACCTTCAATGCTGCAGAAATGTTTGTGTTCCCTTCCCAAGATCTGTGCCTCGATACAATGCTGTCTCGGAGGTCTACAGACAATTCCCTAGACTTCATGGCTTGGTTTGTGCTCTGACATGCATTAATTGTGGGACCTTATATAGACAGGTGTGTGCCTTTCCAAATAATATCCAATCATCTCAATTTACCACAGGTGGACTCCAATCAAGTTGTAGAAACATCTCAAGGATGATCAGTGGAAACCGGGTGCATCTGAGCTCAGTTTTGAGCGTCAGGGCAAAGGCTGTGAATACTTACAATATGTACATGTGATTTTTTTGTTTTTTATTTTTAATACATTTGCAAAGATTTCAAACAAACTTCTTTCACCTTGTCATTATGGGGTATTGTTTGTACAATTTTGAGGAAAATAATGAATTTAATAAATTTTGGAATAAGGCTGTAACATAATAAAATGTGGAAAAGGTAAAGCTCTGTGAATACTTTCCACATGCACTGTATGTGCCCATTGATATACAGGTTTGCTTGGCTGCACCCCTGCAAGTGGACAGGATGTTTGCGCGAGTTAATACTGGAGGAGTCTGTATCCCAGATAGCAAGGATAACTTACCACAAATTTGTGGCAGTGTTGAATTGTAAGTCTGTTAACTTGCTGCACATTTTCACTGGCAAGTTGTACATTTGCAGAGCACTTGAAGCACAGGTTCTAGTTGACACTTTTCCAATTTGTAGCAAATTTGAGTGGCAAGTCTCTAGTAAGAGCAAAGTTGCAGTGGTGAGTCTACAGCAAGAGCGGGGCAAATCTACAGCATGAAAATTCAGCCACAGTGACCCCTGTGGTGGGATGAATGATTGCACAACATAACTGAACCAGAAAGTTTATCTGGAGTCATGCAATGTGGACTTGCTGCAATTGTGCAACTAACTAGTGAAGCCTGGCAAGTCTAGCAATAGCTTAACAAGTCATTTTCAAACTTGCAGCACAATTGCTTGCTATCTGAGATTGTGAGTGGATCCAGTAGAAGGAGCTGAAGATCAGTGGAACCAGGAAATTCACCCACAGCAGAGGGGAACGTGTCAGCAGGCTGTGCCAGAGAGGTTCAGTCCACAGCCAACCACCCAGCATCCAACTGTGCAACAGATGGCCGGTCATAGAGTGACCAGTAAATAAATTATACCTTGGTCTAAGGCAGAGTACAACATTCTGAGTTGCAGTGTCGGCACATGTTAGAAATGGTCAAACACCAACTAAACTGGAGGAGATCACAAGGAAATCCTTTATATAAGTCATCTGAACAAGGTCTGTAATTTTTTGTTTAAATTAGAGCACTGAGTATTAGGGTTGGAAATCAAAATTTTATTTTTTACATGCAATTTCACTATTTATCCAGGACAATGTGATAAGAGGATTGACCTAGCAGGGAGATAAAGGGAGTTTCCAAAACCAAAAACTATTTTATAGGGAGACATCCCTGCAGAGTTGTGGCATCATTACTGGCAAATTCCATGAAGGCAAGGTAAAGTACCCTACACAGTCTAATTCAGGCTTTCTGAGCCTTTTCAACACAGAGGAGCCCTTGAAATATTCCTCTGGTCTCGGGGGAACCCCTGCTAATCTACAACTCATGATATTTTAGTGTGAGGGTCAGTGGGAAGAATGCTACTTACGCTTGTGTTCACTGGGAAGAATTACCTCCTTAGAGATAGCCTAAAAGATCAATGTTGTCAGTGGGAACTTATCTGAGAGGCAGAAAGTGCCCACTGCTCAAGGAACCTCTAGCAATCTCTGGAGGAACCCTAGGGTTCCACGAACCCTGGTTGAGAATCCCTGGTCTAATTACTAGAATCAAACACTTTAATAATCACACTGTTTGAACATGTGTTTACAGCTGATAATTTGAAGAGAAGAAAGATATTCCCAACTTGGAAAAAAAAGCTCTCCCAAATTGTAATAAAAATGGTATTCTGCAGTTTAAGGCTACATTATTTGGAAACCTTAATTAAGGTAGCAGGGTATCTAAAACTTACACCAATCAGTCCCTATGCAGAATACCCTAATGAACTTGGGCTAAACTTTAATATCAATGCCCACGAGATGGACACTCATTCACAGATGTTTTTTAAAGCCTGTCAGCTCATAATGTTTTCTTATAAGTTAATGTACAGTGTAATGCTGTCCATCTGTAAAGTGGTGTAACAAGGGATCTCCTGCCTGCTTTGTGCTTCTGAAAAAGATGGGCCTGGCAATAGTGAGGAAGTTTTGGATCGATCATGGCAAGATGACAATGTTTTAGTTGTGCTTTCTAGTGCTAGTGCTAAATTGAAACCAGGTTCTCACCTCATCTAATGGCACCATCTGCTGCTATGAACAGTAGAGACAAAATGGGAAAGATAAGGGTAAAAATATCTAGTGTTTTCCAAGCAACTATAATAATGGGATTACCTAAAAAAAAATGCATTGTTACTGATATATATATTTTTTTACAGTAAGATTTCAGAATGAATATGCGGACTGGATATGCTCATTCCAACTCTTAAGTTTATTAACAGAAGTTTAATTATACTTTATTATAAAACCCAATCAGTAAAATTGCTAAATATGAGCAGTTGAAAATAACTGAATGCAATATGCACCTCTGATTAAATGCATTTGGAGCTACTAAAGGGAAATGGGATTGATATGTATTTCCTTAGGTTTATCTTAATTTTTCTTTCCAAAGACAGGAACAATGAAAATGTGAGTGCATATCCATTTACAATAACTCTTTATTCTTGACAGTGTTATTCTTGAATGCAAATAAAATGCATGCTTGGATTGTGAGTTTTATAATACAAGCGTTACCCATGTCTTTCTTCTAGTAGTATTTTTTCTAACACTGGTACTATTTTTCTCCACAGTTGAAGTTGTGGATAACACTTTGACTCTGATTATTGTGGCTGTTGTTGGGGGTGTGATTGGATTGCTCATATTAATCCTTATCATCAAGAAGACAATTAGTTTCATCATTAAGCGGAATCGTGACAAAAAGTGAGTGTGCGCTCTGGGGAGATTGTTGGGAGGCTCATTTTGAACTGTAGCAATAAAGGGTTTTCTCCTAATTCTAGCTAAGCTTTTACAAGAGTGACCTCTTAAAACATCTTACCACCTACAAACTTTAAATCCTTATGGTATCCATACATGTCCCTGTAAGGAATCCAGCCAATATGAGTTTGGCTGGCATAGATTGGGCAATGAATAGGCCCTGAAGGACACGTTTATGGGATAATTAAACATTTTTCCAGCTGTCACAAGCACTCACTATAGCACACAGAGATTTTCCAATAAAACTGTATTCAATCACTCAATTTCTTGTGGAGAAAATGTAGTGCACTATATGGCCAAAAGTAAACACCTAATCATCACCCCAAAATGAGTTTGTTGGATAGGCTATTCCAAAACATGTTTATTAATATAAAGTTACCCCCACTTTACAACTATAACAACTTCCATTTATCTGAGAAGGCTTTCCATAAGACTTTATAGAGTGTATATGGGAGTTTGTGCCCATTCAGCCAAAAGAGCATTTTAAGGCTAGGTAGTGATGTTGGGGGAAGACCTGGCATACAACCAGCATTCAAATTCACCTCAAAGGTGTTCAGTAGGGACAAGGTCAGGGTTCTGTGTAGGCCACTCAAGTCCCGTCACACCAGATGCATCAAATCAAATCTTAATGAACCTGACATGGGTACAATCATGCTATGGTGCCTACCTATAATTTGATACTTAGATTTTTGTATTTTTTCAATAAAGTGTTAATCACCTATTCAATACACCGCAGTTGGTCCTCCCTACACAACTCTGGATATGGTGGGGTGACCCTTGTGGTTACGCCTCCTATCCTTTTTCCTCTTCCCCTTTTCCCTTTTTCTTTTGATATTGACCGCTAGTTGTGGAGATACCCTGTCCTTTGGGATGAATCGGTTTCTAAGTAAAGGCCAAAATGTTTGAAGTACACCATTGTCTACAATGTCTATGTGTGCTGTAGCATTAATTGTTCTCCTAAATGGAAACAGCAGAAATCAATAATATAATATAGGTATGTCGGTCAGGTGTCCGCAAATTTTGTCCCTAGGCTGTTTCACTATGTGTGTGCTTCTGATACCTATCTGCCAATTAGGAGAGAAAATCATAGACTCCCTTTGTTGTGGCAATGCACTCCAGGCTGGAAAGGTGACTCTCTATCATCCTCAGTAAAACATCTGCCCAGTTATAGCTATCCTTAGGTCCATCTAGACATTTCAAAGCAACCTAAAAAAAGTGGGCCACTTAGAGTTAAAAGTACATTCATCTATGAAATATTCATTTTAAAGATAAACTTTGCTACAAAAAAATCTGCAATGAGAGCTAAAAAAATTGCACCCCTTTCCTAACATGTAAATAATGTATGTGCATGTCTATTTTACCATCTAAAAAAATTTAACTATCATAAGCCACACATAGGAACTTTTTTTGCTTTGAAAGCATTACTGCAATATTATTTACCACCACTACATGTATAATTTTGCAAGCAAACAATCTTTTTAGTGAGCATGTTCATTACTGTTCATGGAAGGTAGAGATGGGCCGAATGACCCCGTTTGGTTCATGGCAGAACTTTCGAACACCGCATAATTTCGGAACCAAATAATGAACCCCATTGAAGTTCATGGGACCCGAAATGAAAAAATCAAAAGTGCCCATTTTGAAGGCTTACATGCAAGTAATTTGGCATACAATGGTTATGGGGGTCTGGGTACTGCCCTGGGGGACATGTATCAATGAAAAAATAGTTTGTAAAAATCATCATTTTTAAATGAGCAGTGATTTACTGATGCTTAAAGTGCAACGAATCAAAATGAGAAATAACAATAAAAATTAAAAATTCCCTTAAATATAGTGCCTGGGGGTCCCCTTAAGGCCCATACATAGGGTACAATGGTTGTACAACAACGGTCGTACAACCAGCTTGTTTTACGATCATCTGACCGTTAGTACACGCGATTACAACAGCCGTCGTACAACGGTTGTACAACTAAAGTTGGATGAGGAGACTAGAAAACTGGTTGTACGACTGTGTGTACAGAGAAGTTGGTCCAACAAAGTTGTACTGTGCAAAACAGGCATGCACAGAAGTCAGGGACCAGAAGTGTCCGTTCTGACAAACCTACATTCCTAATTCACAAATCACATGCACCTGAACTTCCTCGTCATACACTTGTAACATGTCACTACATTAGGCTTGGTTATACGATCACTTAGTGCATGTCAGTACGCGAGACACAACAGCCGACATCCGACTTGGTAAAAGTTGGACTTACAGTTGTACAACCGTTGCACCCATGTGTACTAGGCTTTAGTCTGCCTGCAATCTGGCACATCTGTACCGTATATAGAGTCTGCTGCAGCAATAATGACATTTATAAAGCCAAAAAATTTACATTTTCCATTCAACCTTTCCTTACTTTTTAACCACTTCAATACCAAGCACTTACCCTTCTTCCTGCCCAGACCAATTTTCAACTTTCAGCGCGGTCGCATTTTGAAAGAAGATTGCGTGGTCATGTGATGCTGTACCCAAACAAAATTTTTATCCTTTTTTTCCCCACAAATAGAGATTTCTTTTGGTGGTATTTGATATAAAGAAATATATAAATAAATAAAAAAGCCCAAACATTTTGAAAAAAAACTACTTTTTCTTTGTTTCTGTCACAAAACTTTGTAAGTATAAAAATCAGATCATTATTATACTATGACCAACCTACTACTGTTTAATTGTGCCCTGTCACATATTGTGTATATCAGTGTTTCTCAACTCCAGTCCTCAAGACGCCCCAACAGGTCATGTTTTCAAGATTTCCCTCAGATGAAACGGCTGTGGTAATTGCTAAGGCAGTCAAACTGCTCAAATCACCTGTGCAAAATAATGGAAATCCTGAAAACATGACCTGTTGGTGCGCCTTGAGAACTGGAGTTGAGAAACCTTGGTGTATATATATATGAACTTACTCCTGTATTAATGTATTTATGATTATTGTGATCAAATTGTTACCTTGTCCATAATAAATTTACTTAGATGCTTATGCGCAGTGGTACATGTCTCTAGGGTACAGGCTTTATTTAAAGTCCCAAACCCCCCCCTTTTTTTTTCTGTTTCACAAACTTTGTAAATAAGTAATTTTCTCCATCACTGACGGGCACTGGTGAGATTATACTGACGGACACTGATGAGGCGGTACTGATTGGCACTAATGAGGTGGCAATGATGGGCACTGATGATGAGGCACATATATGCAACACTGATAGGCAGCACTGATAAGTGGCACCGATGGGCACTCATAGGCAGCACTGATGGGCACTCATAGGCGGCACTGATGGGCACTCACAGGTGGCACTGATGGGTGCTGATAGGTGACATTGGGCACAGATAGGTGGTACTAAAGGGCACTGATAGGTGCCACTGATGGGGGCCCTGATAGATAGGCACTGAGATAGGCGGCAATACTATTTGACATTTGTTTTGAGGCATCCCTGGTGGTCTTGGGTGGCATCAGAGATCGGCACTGAGTGCCATCCCTGTTGGGCACTGTGCCCCTTACCTGGTGGTCTAGGGTGGGCTGCCTGGTGGTCAGGGTGGGCTTGCGTGGTGGTCTCCCTGGTGGTCCTCGGTGGGCTCCCTGGTGGTCCTGGGTGGCAAGCCTAGGGGGGGCTGCACTGATAAACAATCAGTGCAGACCCCCCCTGTCAGGACAGCAGCCGACCGGCTCTCCTCTATTTGCGTCTGCAGACGCGAGTAGAGGAAAAGCCGATATAAGGCTTTTCCTGTTTACACTGTGACCAGCCGTGATTGGTCACCGTTGATCGTGTGGTAAAGAGCTTCCGATGGAAGCTCTTTACCAAGATCAGTAATGTGGTGGGTCAGACTGACACACTGCACCACCAATCGCCACAATGCGTGCCTCCACAGGTTGGCAATTGCGGGTGATCCTGGAAGACTTCAATGGACGTCTGGTCAGGATAATGAATCCCCTACCCAGCCGTCATTTGTCTATAGGCGGGAAGTGGTTAAATAATGACTTTGGGAGCCAGTCTGTATGATGAGGCCACAATTTAGTGCAATCGGAACATGTTTCGAGATTTTTGGGATAAATTCTTGTGTCTGTTTCGCAGACTTTGGATAGAAGTAACAGGTACAGAAAAATTGGTCTTTGGGTGTTGGTGGTGCCCTCACACCATAACCCTATACAGCAAGGGTGTCATGAGCCGCATTATGGTTCCCCCCATATGGAGCCCGCCCCCACCATCAGAAATCAAGAGTCCTGACCCTCCCTTACATCACAGTGCACCCTCCTTACCTTGTGCTGCTGCAGGGAAGATGCTGGGGCAGAGCTAGGAAGCAAAAGTTCAGGATCTGGAGGAGGACCAGAAGAGGGCTGGGGTCAGCTGCTGTTGTCTACTGAATGCTGAGACCATGGAAGGCATAGAGGGGGTGTTGCAGCTGCACAGAGAGGTGCAGGATCTGTAGGTGGAGTGCAGGAGGGCAGGGACGAGCCTCTCCACAGCTGCCTAAGAGGGGTACCGCAGCTACAGGAGAGGTACGAGGGCCACATGAAATGGCTTGGAGGGCCGGATTCAGCCTGCAGGCCTTGTGTTTGACACATGTGCTATACAGGTACTCTTGATGAAAGCAAGAATTGTCCTTGCTGTCAAAAATTGCAATGATATGCACCTGTCAAACAGAAAAATTGGTCCTTGGGTATTAATTCTGCCCATAAAACTTACACCAAAAAGTTTCTTTCAGATTAAATCAACACCCACAAAGCTAGGCAGCCTAGACAGTCTTCCAGAGATTCAAGACCCAATAAGCAATTAATCAGCAACATCAGCATCAGAGGCTTGATAGCTGCTGCTAACCCAGGATTGATACATTTTGATAAATGTCAACTGGTCCACGGAGTCTGTCACAAAACCTCCGGCAGCACTGACTGCCCATTCAGAAAGCACACTGGATGCAGGGCAGCCCAGCAGCTCTGTTGCATACTGGACAAGTTCTGGCCAGTGGTCTATTCTCATGACCCAGTAACCCAGTGGATCGTCAACTGGAAAGCTCTCCATATCTGTTTTCGCCCCTAGATAATCTCCCACATATGATATAGACGCTGCTGATGGGGTGTGGAAGCTGACAGCCCTGGGCGCCGAGGACTGAAAAAAAGTTGAAATGCATCACTGAGGCGGCCCCCTTCTCCACCACTTCTCTCTTGACCAACAGAAGCCTCAAAACTAAGATTTCCACCAGACTGTAACCTACAAAGATGTTACATAAACTCCTCTTTAAGATGTCCTCAAGAGATTTTATCTGCTGCTCCCTCTGTGGGGATGTGATGAGTTCTAATACTTTCCCCTTGTAATGATGGTCAAAGAGGGTTGCCAACCAATTATGAGCCTTCTACTTGATGCCACATATTCTCTGGTCCTTTCACAGGCTTTGAAGAATGAGGGAGCCCATGCACTGCAAGTTTGTGGAGGCATGAGAAATGGGCTCCTCGGGGTCACTGAGAAAAAAGCAAGTGTAAGGCGTAAAATATATGGTATGATACCATGGTATGTCTATGGTTCCTCTTGTCGGATGACAGTTGTGCTTACTTTATCATTCACTATGTGAGTGTTTTTAAACCTTTTTAACCACTTCCTTACTGGGCACTTAAACCCCCCTCCTGCCCAGACCAATTTTCAGGTTTCAGCGCTGTCGCATTTTGAATGACAATTGCGCGGTCGTGCGACCATAGTATGGTATATAAAATGCGGAATGTGAACGAAAAAAGAGTCACTGGGGCTCCTCGGGTAAAGAGTACGGAGGTGTTTGAACGTCACGTACCCGAGGGAGTAAGAAGTTTCGGACACTTTCCTGGTCTCTTATACACCGTAGTTCATCTTCCGAGTATTAACCAACCGTTGGGAGAAACTGGTAGTAATGTTCCCCTTTCATAATCTTGAGTAGTGTAGGGGTGTCTCCCTCGTCGTCTATTTTAGAGAACTCCTGTAGAATTTCTCCTCAAATACATTGTAGAAACATCCAATGTCA
>BLSH010505079.1:159354-169704 GCA_018402905.1 Glandirana rugosa
TTAGCCGAGGTTATACAAGTTTTAAGATGTCGGTCTTAGGACTGATCCAGACCATGTTCACTAGTATAATGGGGATAGGACCTCAGGAACGTAACCGATGTGCAGTCCAAAGTGTATCCGAAATTCTAGGAGAACGAGTGGATGTTCCGAGAAGTACCGAACCGTGGGGTAATAGAGAGACTTGACAAAAGTTGAATGAGGGGGGGGGGGGGAACGTTGGCGGCGAGGAAGTAGGGGGGACACACAGTAGACCACAATTTGAGGAGCGGCGGTTGCAAGGGGGGGGGGGGGAGTAAGTTGAAAACAGTTCAGAGAGATAATGGGGTGCCAAGCCATGAAGAGCCTTGTAGGTGAGCAAGAGGATCTTAAAGCCTATGTGAAACCTGACGTGTAGCCAATGCAAGGACTCCAGGATAGGGGTAATATGATCACTTGTACCAGACCTAGTCAGGATTCTGGCTGTAGAATTTTGAACATATTGGAGCCGATTTATGATGGATTTAGGTACATCAGCAAGTAGAGCATTGCAGTAGTCAAGTCGGTAGAACACAAATGTATGGATCAGCTTTTCAGCTACAGTGTATGATAGCATGGGACTCAGCCGAGCAATGTTTCTCAAGTGGAAAAAAGATGTTCTGACAACATTTTCTACATGTGGCTTAAAGGTTAGACTAGCATCAGATATCACCCCTAGATTTTTCAGTTTGGACTGAAGCTCAAGTACAGTTCCATCTATTGATAAGCTATTTGGACTGGCCTTACATAATTGATGGGGGTGCCAAAAGCATGACTTCAGTCTTGTCACAATTTAATTGAAGGAAATTATGGGCCATCCAAGTTTTTATATCACAAATACAGTTAAACAGGAGAGAAGCAGCCAAAGTAGAATCTGGTTTAGTGTGGATGTATATCTGAGTGTCATCAGCATAGAAGTGATACCTGAGCCCATGGGATCTAAGCAGTTGGCCAAGTGGAAACATGTATATGCTAAAAAGTAAGGGACCCAGGATTGAGCCCTGAGGAACATCGTACTTGACTGGGCCAGATTCAGACTTGAATCCACCAAGAGAAACAAAGTGACAGCGATCAGTGAGATATGACTTAATCCATTTCAGAGCCAATTCTGAAACTCCAAATATGGTTTCAAGGGGAGAGAGTAATAGATTGTGGTCTATAATATCAAAGGCAGAACTAAGATCTAGTAGAATAGAATAAGAATAGTTAGTGACTTGGAATCAGAGGCTAACAGGAGGTCGTTAGTGACGTTGACCAAGGCTGTTTCTGTGCTTTGTAGCTGCCGAAAACCAGATTGGAGGGGTTCAAATAGATTATTTAAAGTCAGGTAATTATGTAACTGAGATGTCACAGCGCGCTCGAGGATCTTGGCAAGGAAGGGTAAGTTAGATATTGGGTGAAAATTACAACAAAAAGGAAATAAGGTGGGACTTTATAGGTGCGGTATGTGCAGCAAGGAAAACGCAGTCATTGCAAAAGACACAATGTTTATTGCTACATAATTGCACAATTAACACAATTTCTCATTCATAGGTTTGTGTTCAAAATGACACCATGTAACAAAACATAATAATGTGTAGAGAATTGGCAACAGCAATAATTGATACATTGTATAATATAGGAACGCTGCGTCAAGATAATACATTGTAGGGTAAATATAAAATAGCCATCCCAGATGACACAGACCACCTCAAACAGTATGAAGATAAAATCTGTATAGATAAAACTGATTGAACCATCCAATGAAGATGAGATGCATCCAATAAGCCCTACACACATTTCGTGGATTTAATCCACTCTTCAGGGGCAAATGCATTAAGTATCTGTGAAAAAACATAAATATATACAATAGAAATATTATATAAAGCATTCTAGCCAGAATGCCTGGCAAAATGAATACTGACCAGAAGGAGGAGAGTGCTTATCCCCCTAGGTAGGTAGGTAGTGTGGAGGGATTGTGATGTTTTAATAATCTGTCGATGGTGCAGAAAAGTTGTCCAGGGTTGCTAAGATTTTTTTCTATAGCATGGGAAAAAAAAGTCTGATCTAGCAGTCTCAAGTTTACCCTTATAGACACACAAATTCTTTCCATGCATGATAATGGACAGTGAAGCCAGATCTGTGTCAATTTCTCTACAGTCTGCATGAGACTGCTTTCATAGAGCGAAGGTGAGAATTATACCATGGAGCCAGATGGGAGAATGAGACGGTTCGAGTTTTTAATGGGGCATAGTTATTAAGGGAAGAGGAAAGAGCTTGATTAGGGGCATTTATTTTATCAACAAGGGTGTCAGGAAAAGTCTCACCAGCTGGTGGCGCTGTGGCTGCCGGATCCATGGGCTGCAGTTCCAGTATCCACCAGCGGATCTCAGTAAAGGGCTCACCTGTTGGTGGCACTGTGGCTCCTGGATCCATGGGCTGCAGTTTCAGTGTCCACCAGCGGGTGTCTCCCAGCAACCAGAAGCGCATGAGTCATCACCTGATGCTCGTTGCAGGAGGGATATTTAAACCCTGTCTGCCATGTGCTGAGTGCCTTGGTGTTTGGTCTCCATGTGCCCCTGACCTGTGATCCTGTATCTGTTCCTGGACCCCTGTCTTGCAGTCTGATCCCTTCCCACCTGCTTTCTCTGTTTTATTAGGGGTTTCCTTTTCCTGCTCTGTCTTGCCCCCAGCTCCCTCTGACTGATCTCTTGTGCATGACCCTGGCTCTGCTATGTTTTCGGTTTGGCATTTCCCTATCCACTGTATATACAGTTGTTCTTTGTGTGTTACTATTTTGTCATTTGGCTTGTTTTATACAGTTTACTATGCTGGAGGTGCGTTTACAACTTCATTCACTTATCTTTTAAATAAATTATATTTTTTTACAATACTAGTGCCTGCCATTCTCTCTTGCAGTTCACACATATCTGGTCACACCAGTTGCTGACATAACACCAAGGCCATCTTGACCAGAAGTGACTGCACAGGGAAGCCATTTTGGCTCTGCTGTTTGTGGCAAGATGCATCCACAGGAGTTTGTATACTTTTCCTTGCTGGTGACAGAGGAGAAAGTATTGCCACCAGATACTGAAGGAGTGGGCCAGTGATTAGCTGTTAGAATGCATTTGTCTATCTCATTCCCTAGTTGATCAGGGCAGTATGTTATTTGAAGATGTTCAGCTATTGATTCAAGTCTGTGCAGAGTTTGTTTTGTCCAGTATCCCTAAGGGCCCATACACACGGGCGTATGTTTAGAAAATATGCAAATCGGCGGGCACCACGTCAGGGAGAAAAAAAAATGGCTTTTTTTTGGCTTTTGCATTGGTGTTAGTGAGCATTTTTGAGCGTCTGCGTCAATCGGCGTTTTTTTTAAACAAAAACATTCCTCTGCTATATTTTAACCTAGAAACATTGGCGTCAAAAAACGCTGATTAACGCCGGTACCAAAACGTTACAGCTTGGGAACGCGCTGGCCATGGGTTCTACCTTCAGCTCACTAACGCCGACGCCCTCTACAGCTCAAAAAATCTGCGTTTTTATAACCCCATTGAATAACATGGAGAGCTGCAAAAAATGCACAAAAATGCCGGCGTCAAAAAACACCTGTGTGTATGAGCCCTAAAAGCAGTGATGACTTTCTTCCCCCCTTCAGTATGGCTCAGATAGAATCACTGGTTTGGTTATTGGAAGACGACTCGGCTTATTTCTTTGAGTATTATTCAGCATGCTCTCAACAGGCACTAGTGGAGTGTATTAACGCAGTGCAGTCTCTTGTCAGACAGGCAGCCTGTGAACTGAATTTGTTCAGCCATTACTACAGGCTTGGTCAGATATGTTGTATGCAGCTCCTGTCAACTTTCACCAATCCATTCCTGCTGTTAGACACCTGCCTTCTCAAATGTCTCTCTCTCCATCATCCACAACAGCTACAGTGGCAGCCCAGTATTCCCTGCTACCAACTATGTGTCAGTACCCTGTTTCCACATGCTGCACCTACCCTGCCTATAACCCATTGACAAATACCTCTTCATCACCTACGGCAACCCCACAGAAATCTGCTCCCTCTTTTTCACCATCCCTCAGCTTTTCGCTCCCATCACCTGCACCCCCTTGGTGACTAAACCCAAAAAAAAACGGAAGTTTTTCCCAACTTGCACAATCCTGCCATTATCCAAATCTGCCTCCAGCATGCCTCCACACCAGCCAATCTGTTCCAGCCTGCCTCCACACCAGCCAATCTGTTCCAGCCTGCCTCCACACCAGCCAATCTGTTCCAGCCTGCCTCCACACCAGCCAATCTGTTCCAGCCTGCCTCCACACCAGCCAATCTGCTCCAGCCTGCCTCCACACCAGCCAATCTGCTCCAGCTTGCCTCCACACCAGCCAATCTGTTCCAGCCTGCCTCCACACCAGCCAATCTCTTCCAGCCTGCCTCCACATCATCCAATCTGCAGCTCTGTGACAGCTTTCTGCATGATGATGATTTCAGGCAGAAAGCTGTCACAGATCGCCCCCCACACAGTGCACCAAGCACACTGATACCCCTGTCCACATACATGTCAGTGTCCCCATAAAACAGCCCCCAAAACATCTGTATGACCCCCATCACATCTGTCACCATACACAACATCTGCCACAGTCCCCAAACATCTGTCACAGTCCTCAAACATCTGTCTGTCCGCCAACACCAAATAAACTCCAATTTGGGTTATTTTTACCAAAGAAATGTAGCAGTATCATTTTTGGTCAAAATTTATCAAGAGAAATTACTTATTTGCAAAATTTTATAACAGAAACGCAGAAAAATGCATTGTTTTTGAAATTTTTTTGTCTTTTTTTAATTTATAGCGCAAAAAATAAAAAACCCAGGGGTGATTAAATACCACCAAAAGAAAGCTCTATTTGTGTGAAAAAAATGATAAAAACTTCATATGGGTACAGTGTCGCATGAC
The DNA here is from genome assembly GCA_018402905.1 of Glandirana rugosa. Classification (NCBI taxonomy): domain Eukaryota; kingdom Metazoa; phylum Chordata; class Amphibia; order Anura; family Ranidae; genus Glandirana; species Glandirana rugosa. The sequence goes on from BLSH010505079.1 coordinate 164,304, forward strand.
CGCGCAATTGTCATTCAAACTGTAACAGCGCTGAAAGCTGAAAATTGGTCCGGGAAGGAAGGGGGTTTAAGTGCCCAGTATTGAAGTGGTTAATAACAACTCATGAGGTGACTGACATTTTCAGCATCTCATGAGAGAATTGGAAAAAAATGTGTCACGCGGTTCAAATATCTCATGAGATATTCTTTAGTGAACTGAGCCCTGTGTCCCTTTGTTTTTTCATTGATGTGGTGCCATAGCCAATTAAACAGAAATCGAATATAATGAGATTGGCGAAGGTTAAAATCTCTGGCACTTTTACAGTTTTTTGACACAGATTGAATGTTTAGAATTTGTTGTGTTGGACTACTGCTAATAAATATAATATATATATATATGTTCATCATTTAAGAGAAAGATTTTTTAACGTACGAACAGCAGAAACATTACATATGTATTCCATCTGAATATTCCCTGTACAGTGTGACCCATATTAAAGTGGTTGTCAACTTGTGACAACCACTTTAACCTACAGGTAAGCCTATGATAAGGCTAACCTGTAGGTGCCCTGCATATCTCCTAAACCTGTACGGTTCAGGAGATATGCAGTGTATTTGCTGTAACATGCACAAGTGAAGAACCGGCCTCCGTGCCGTCCCTCCACTGTAACCGTGCCGTGATTGGCAGCTCCTGCGCGCATGCGCGGGAGTGACGTCACGCGACTCCGGCCAGTCACGGCCCCGGAAGGAAGTGGGGCTGAAGATGGGCGCCGCCAGGACAGGGGACATCGCTGGATGTCGCAGGCTTCGTTTACAGGTAAGTGGCACATCATGGGCTACTTTGCGATGCATAGTAGCCCATTATGCTTCTACATTACAGGGGAATATAGAGGAAAATAAACCCCATCTTGGTTTACTTCCTCTAAGTAAAAAATTGCAGCTTCAGTATTTTACTAACAGCAGGTGTTTTAGAAAGTGTACAGTACCCCTGTTTATTAAGTAGTGAAAAAGGCTGTAAGGTAAGGTTTATTAATATCCATATTCTTCTGAGGTTGATTTGCAGTGATCAACACAACTTGCCCAAAAAGACAATCCTAAATTCTAAAATATTCTGGAAAGGCTTGATTCAGTTGGTCGTTGACACCCGTTCTGTGTGTAGGTCATGTTTGTTATTGCATCTGCCCTGAGCTGCATGTAGGCAGCCTACAGGCACATTTCGGGCTTGTTTCTCATGGTTTGAAAAATGGCCCAGCAGCACTGAAATGCGTAGCCACGCCCCCAGTGTATCACCTAGTATGTGAAATCACGTCCTGTCGGTCCTGCATTCCGCAGATGCTTTCCACTCCCTGGTTATCAGTTCCCTTACATCCTTTGGCCTCAGGCAGTGCCACAGGCTCCAGGCATTAATCAGTGTGTCCTTTCCGTAATGGCAGTTTGAAGTCCGCTGTGATCTTTGATAAGCACTGTTCTTTCTTCCGTTGTGCGAGATGCCTTTTTTTTTTATTCATTACAGGCTATTAATTTACTACACTTAGTCTGGCACCCTCTGGTGTTCTTTTATATTTTATATAGAGATTTCTTTAGTGAAGCAGCAAGTGTACAGAGTTGATGCATTCTTAACCCTTAATAAATTACTTATGGACTTTAGGAATACCTCAAGGTACAAAAACCCAAAACAGCCCAAAGTTTTAGGGACCAGACAGATTTCACCTTCTTCAGGACTAGATAACAGGCATGAAGTCTTTAAAAAGCTAAGTATCATGTAAAAAAATTGTAACCACATCCACATCCAAAAGCAAATATCATACTCATACAGTACAGGATACGAGCAGAGTATTCATACACCATGTTTAGAGGTGCGTACCTTCAGGTCATTGGACACTGGCATAGCTTTTAAAGAGAAGGCCCCTATAACCCTACCCCAGGTTGTGCGTCCTTTCTTTTGTGCTAGTGGCTGAACTCAATATTGAACCCTACGGACCAAGACTGGGATGTCATTAAAGTTCATGTGCGTGTAATGGCAGGTGTCAATACTTTTGACAATATAGTGTATATACTGTATACACACACACCCCTAAACGGATGATGGTGTCATTTTCTGTATACAGAAACAAGCAGAGAACACAATCAATGTACTGTTTTTAGCAGGATACCTGGCAGGTGTCTTTTCCTCCTATAAGTTCACCAGCACATATCATGGTGGGTAAGATTTGGGCACCGTACTCTTGCTTACATACATTGTCGGGGATAAAGGAAATAGTTACTCCCTGCAGTGTAGAAGCCAAATTACCTGTAATCAGATACAATGTTTTAGCATGCAAGTACAAAAGGAACCAAGTCATGTCTGTGAAGCATTACAAATTAAAAGGGAAACCAAAAATGTAAGAGGAAAAGCAAGGAAACTGCTATTTAGATGGATTATCCCAATAATGGCGGACAGTAGTCACATCAATTAAATAATCAATTATCACTAGTAAACTGAAAGACACAATATAACTGACCAATTGATTTTGAGGACTTAAAGTGTATGTAAAGCCAAACCTTTTTTGGATGTTTTTGCATGTAACAATCTGTGAATGGGGAGAGTCTGATGAATGACAAGCATCTCTTCCTCATTCACAGATTGTTACATTCAGTGTAATCAATGCATGGGCTTTTCTCAATGGAGGAAGGAAGGAAGGAAGGGTCTTCTATGGATCTTTTTCGCTGCAGCTCATGAAGGATTCAGAGCTATTAACGCCCTCAGTGCTAAAAGTTAAGCAGCAGAAAAAGGACTGGTCATACCTGGACAGGATCCACCTGCCTGACACCTGTGGGACATCCTTTATTATTGGTAAGGGATGTGACTAAGGCTATGGTTTGACTAAACTTCCGTTATAAGCTCTCAATGTATTGTACCTATGACACTGAGCTTGTTAGATATTCTAAACCAGTGGTTCTCAACCTCAGTCCTCAGGTACCCCCAACAGTCCAGGTTTTCAGGTTTTCCTTTACTTAGCACAGCTGCTTTAAATCAATCTCAAAGACATGGTATTGATCAGAGCTATTTTATCAAAAGGGAGGTTCCCAAAACATGGCCTGTTGGGGGTACTTGAGGACTGCAGTTGAGAACCACTGTTCTAAATGACCTAAATTGATCCTGTGGTCAGGCTATGGACGTTAAAACATTTACATCTTCTTAACAAGCAGGGAATGAGCTTTACAACAAGCCCTCATTGGCCTTTGTAGCTGTGGAGCAAGTGATCTGCAACCTTAAGATCAGAAGCAATAATGGACCTTCACTGAAGTAAAACAACTAATTTGCAACTGGCTCCATCCCCCTCCGCTCTCACAGCACTTCCTGTTTTCTCGCCTAGATGAGAATGTCACTGTGGCCCTTGTAGCCAATTACGGCACATGCATGCTGCTGGAATCCATGTGTTGGATCTAGAGAACTGTGTACATGTGGGGTTTTCTGCACATGGTGAAGGTGCTGAACAAATGCAGGCCTTCGATTACAGCATTTCCGTGCATGCGTGGGAAACCACCTGTGTGGGTGTAGATGTGCCAAGACTCTCTCTTGGATCCCAAAGGCTGGGCAGAGCCCTTCAGCACATCTGCACATGCACCAGATTTTTAAATATGGTGATGCCGCCGGAGAGGGGCAGGACCAACGGTAAAGGGGACTGAAGTTCCTCTTTAAGCTTCTTCCTCACCAGTCTTCCACACAGAACAAGTGCTCTGGGAGGGAAGCGGGAGAACTGTACTGCTGAATGAAAGATCTGAACAATTTCTGTGCTTCTGCTGTGAATGTCAAGGATAGTTATAGCCTCAGATTGCACAAGCTAGTTCTATGCAAAAGCTGTAGTACTGTGTCTAAAGGAAGCTATTGCATCAGGAAACAGCAAAATCTCAGCTACTTTCATGAAACCTGAAATACAAGAAACAAAAGCTTAGGGCTGGTTCACACCACAATAAAACACTCCAGATCTTCTCCTGATGCGTTTCTGCATGTGCATTTTTAATGCATTTTTGCTGCATTCCAGTGTGTTTTTATGCATTTCCGGATGCATTCCAGATGCTTTTGTTCTTTTTTCCTGTTTTTTTTTTTCACTGTACTGGGGTCCGGTGCATTTTTGATGCTTTCTAGTACAGTCCAGTGAAGGAAAAATGCAGCATGTTCTACTTTTTTTTCTGGAACTGGAAAAGCCCTGGAACTGACCGCACTGGTGTGAACTATGCAATTGGAAACCATATAACCTACTTTCCATGCGTTTTTTTTTTATGTAGAAAAAAAATGCACTGGACTGCATGTGGTGTGAACTGGCCCTAAAAGCATTCAGAATAATTGCACTTACCACCTCCTTCCACAGTGTGACCCCAGCCTGTAATTGTTAAAGAGGCACCCGCTTGCAAGCGGCTATCAAATCCCGGAAGACAAATAGGCTGCACAGTAGCTGAGATAGGAAGAAAATAAATTTAAGCTAAATAAAAATAACCGCAGGAAGCAACCATTAAAAGAGAAGTATGTACTGTTAAAAAAAACCAAACAGTTATACTCACCTAGGTGGCTGCAGTATCGATCCGATGCTGCATATGTCCCCCACCGGCTCTGCAGCGAGAACTGAGTGATCAAACACTACTGATCGCTCAGTTCTCCCCTCCACTATGAGTAGAGAGCCAGGACTGTCAGGTCACAGGAGAGCAGAATCAACTGCACTCCTGTGACTCCAGCTTTGGCTATACGTCTTCTTTAAAAATAACTGTACTTTAAAAACACATTCGGTCTTTAATATATATATATATATATAGAAAAAACAAACAGCTTTGTAGATATAAACTATGACCTTTGCACTTTTGCTGTGCATTAAAAGCTACCATCATAGGTCCAGATCATTGTAATCAATGGTCTATATAGAGTCAGCTGATCTACACTGGAACTGCAAACAATGCAGCATCTGCTCCACTTCTAAGGCTGGGTTCACACTAGTCCGATTCTCGGACCGACATGAGGAGCACAAGTCGCATTACGTCACAAAAACAATGATTCCCTATGAGAGCCGTCTTAACTGCTCCGACTTGTGTTTTTCAAAGTCGTACCGACTTTGAAAAAGGTTCCTGTACTACTTTTGTCCGGCTTCGATCCTACTTGAAAGGTATTCAAGTCAGATCAAAGTTGTATCAGTGTCTTCACTGATCCCACTTTGGCATGCGACTTGTGCTCTGGGGGATCATGAAGGGGAACTCCACGCCAAATTAAAAAAAAATGGCATGGGGTCCCCCTCCAGGGGCATACCAAGCCCTTTGGTCTGGTATAGATTTTAAGGGGAGCCCCACGCTGTTTTTTCGGCCCCAAAATCCATACCATGGTCCAGGAGGGGGGGGTTCACACTGGCATTAAAAGCAGGCTTTTGAGAGGCGTTAAAAATGCCCCTCAAACACCT
>BLSH010505079.1:169714-207144 GCA_018402905.1 Glandirana rugosa
CGCGGGGGGGGGGGGGAGGACCTGGTACCATACCTAAAACCCCGGCTTTTTTGTCGCACCCCGAGGGGAATTTTAGATATGGTCTCCTATGAGAGCCGTCTTAACTGCTCCGACTTGTGTTTTTCAAAGTCGTACCGACTTTGAAAAAGGTTCCTGTACTACTTTTGTCCGGCTTCGATCCTACTTGAAAGGTATTCAAGTCAGATCAAAGTTGTATCAGTGTCTTCACTGATCCCACTTTGGCATGCGACTTGTGCTCTGGGGGATCATGAAGGGGAACTCCACGCCAAATTAAAAAAAAATGGCATGGGGTCCCCCTCCAGGGGCATACCAAGCCCTTTGGTCTGGTATAGATTTTAAGGGGAGCCCCACGCTGTTTTTTCGGCCCCAAAATCCATACCATGGTCCAGGAGGGGGGGGGGGGGCGCTCGCTCGTCCCCACCCACTTTCCTGGCCTGCCGGGCTGCATGCTCGGATAAGGGTCTGGTATGGATTTTGGGGGGACCCCACGCCATTTTTCGGTGTGGGGTTCCCCTCAAAATCTATACCAGACCAAAGGGCCTGGTATGCTCCTGGAGGGGGACCCCATGCCGTTTTTTTTAATTTGGCATGGAGTCCCCCTTCAAGATCCCCAGAGCACAAGGTGCCTGGCATTGTCGGCATCAAAGTCGGATCCCTGTTCACAGACAAACGGTCCGACTTTGACCCTATGTAGGACCGTAAATCGCACAGCAAAGTAGGATCAAAGTCGGACTGTTTTTTTGTCGGATAGTGTGAATCCAGCCTAAAGCTGGGTAAGCCAAGAGCAAAAATTCTGCTGAACCGGATGAATTGTGTGTAACCGTCTGTTCAAAAGACGTCAGTCTAATGACTGGCTTCTGTCAAATGGTCATGCAGGAAAACCAGCATTCAATGAGATACTACAGCTAATGGCTCATTAGTGTATTCTGACAGGGGTGTAGGGGGTGGGGGTGTCTGGGCGAGTCCCTGCTGTCAAAATACAGTAGCGCAATGGGGGAGATCCTTGTAACCACATCAATTGTGTGAATGGGGACAATCTGAGTTTTTGGTTGAAAAAGAAATACACTTCCTGTGTATACCAAACATAGGTCTTGCGGTTTGTGATCTCCACTAATTACATGAATGCATTGCAGCCTAGAAATCAGGATTTATGGCTCCTGGCAGTTAGGACACTGGGGCTAATATACTAAAGGCAAAAAGGGTGTTCATTTTGCAATGGAAGTTGCCCCAGACCTTAGTGAATGATGTGAAGCTCTGATGACTTCCATCATGCAATTATATGCAAGCAAAAATGCAGTTTGTCTTTATTTTCCTTGCACGTGAATTGGATATTCTTTGCAAAAGGGTACAGCCCACTTGCCTTTAGTAAATCAACCCCATTGAATCAAACTGAATGTATAGCAGATGCCTTCCTTGTTTGCACTACTTATCTGCAGTTACAATGCAAAAGTAAAGAGGCCTGGGTTTACAATGACAACTCTAAAAGAATAGAGGAAGAAGAGACTAAAAGGCGGTCATACATGGATCAAAATTCGGCCATTTCAACCACAAAGTTAGGGAAGGTCACTACACAGGCTGATTTAAAATTTAGGTGTGAAACATCCTCAGGCAGTTCACACTGGCATTAAAAGCAGGCTTTTGAGAGCCGTTAAAAATGCCCCTCAAACACCTATGCAAAAGATACAATAGACATAGTGCTGTTCACACTAAGCTTCGGAGTTACGTCAAAATTAAAGCCTCATGACAAGTCAGGAGGCGTTTGAAGCCTTTCAACGCCTCCTACTCAGGTCTATGGTAATCCTTTGCAAATGCTCTGGCAGGCTGTTGCGGGGCGGTTGTGGAGCGTTTTAACACTCGTCAAATGCTTCAAAACTGCCCATAGGGCATTTGGAGAGCATTTTAACTCCTCGTTCATGCTTGTGAAACACCTGTCTAATGCCCATACTAAAGCTCATTAAAGCGAGCCTAACGCTCATACTAAAGCTATAGGAACGTTTGTCAATCATTAGACATTTAGTCAAGTGTGAAAAAACCCTTAAACGTACCAATGGAAATGAAAGGGTGTAGCTGCTGTCCTTTGTAAAAGCAATGATCCATTAGGTGCTCTGACATAACATTTACCTCCAGCTCTAAACACATTTTACTCAACAAAGAGCTTAGTTGTAGAGTGGGGAATGCTGCATGGGAGGACACACTTATTTTTACCTTAACACAAAACACTTGCGCCCAGGAGTCTGCTAAAAAGCTACCAGGGAGTTGAGTGTGTATACCAACAATCAAATGTTTGATGGTTACAATTAGGCTTTCATTTGATCAGTACGTAAATAGATACAAAATATATTTTTTGTTTTCTCACAAAACATCCTATATACATATACTAAATTATTCCAGTGTATGTATAAACTAAATTCATGTCCATGCAGATATTCTCAGTATTCACAGATGCATTTATGGGTGCTGTGCCCTGCCATTGTGGGAAAAGGGTTTTGTATCACCCATGGTTCTCATCTAGGCAGGTTGAGGAGCCCCAGGGTGCTTGTCTCACACGGAGGAAACTGTTTTTTTCAGTTTCGCCAGTGGTTGGTAAAACCCAGTTTGGGACCTGGAATCCTGAGGCTTTGTAGAGAGTTGGGAGGGATAATGTTTCTAATCCTGGGATCATGTTTTGTAAACAAGGACACCAATTGGGTAGGTATATGCAGGATTTTTATTATAGGCATAACTATGGTCCCCCATGGCCGATGGAGGTCGTCTCTGCCAGGGAGTCAGGAGGGTTCTACCTGGGAGCTAGTACAGCAAGGAGCTGCTGGGTGTTTGCCCAGAGCTTGTGTGTAAAGACTGACAAAGGGCCTGAAGTGTGAGACCAGAGCAGCAGCGCTGCAAGTGTAAGCCAGAAAGCTGATGAATATTTGTTTTTTGGCTGAGAAATGCTGATAAACCCCTAGTAAAGGAAAAACCATGCAATCTCATAAATGCTTTAGTAAAAGTGGGCAAGAAAAGCCCTTATAGATTTAAGCAAGTGGCTGTTTCCTCGATGCTCTACCATTTAAAGCTGGTTCCTACAGTTCATACATGTGTATTACGTTTAATTCTATTTGAAAAAAAAAAAAAACTAAACTTTTTTACTGGTGGGTCTGTCTGTGTTAATGTTTTAATTATCAGTTGACATGCTGAACTCCCTTGCAGCTTATTTAGGGCACATTCACACCTGAGCATTTTGTAGCATGAATATGCCTGAAGCCTGAAGCTACAAAACGTTGGAGGGGAAAAACAAAAATCAATGATTCTCTATGGAGATGGTTCACATCTCCACTCAAAAATGCCTGAAGACAAATGCCTGAAGCTCAAACAAGTTCCGGAGGTATTTTTTGTCGCGTGAATTGGGCATATTTGGGCGTTTTTGGAAAATTTGTATTGCCATAGATATCAATGGAAAAGCACCAGTCGCACGTATTAGCGCAACTTGCGCTTCTTTGGGCATTTGCAAACGCGCGACTAAAAGCTTGAAAAACGGCCAAAAACACTACGCTCAGGTGTGAATGCAGCCTTAAACAGGCTCCCGGTGAATGCAGGTGCTTTTTTATTAAGATGAAAAGTATCTTCCCATCCTGCATTCCCCACTCTAGGATTATGCTCTTTGTTGGTTGAAATGCATTAGAGACTGGTAGTGCAGGTGGTTATGTTAGTGCGCTGAATGGATCAATAAATCTCTATAATGTTCAATATAATATTAATATGTGCAGCACAATCATAGATCATGCAATATAAATCATTAATTTAATCAAGCTTAAATAAGAAATTCTAAAACAAAAATAAAAAGAAAACACAGTCCAATATCCCATGTGTGCCCCCCACTTACACAGGAAAGGTGCACATTTGCTGCTGCAAATCTTCAGTCCACAACTTCATAACCTCATGATTTCCACCACGTAATCAATATAAATTGCTCACCTAATCGATTTGACCCCTATATCAATTCTGAGGTCAAATCAATCATGTGCCTAAAGCTGGATACACACTATACAATTTTCTTCCTTTAGATTTACCAAAATCATAGAATATGAGGTCAAACCTAAACACTTTGAATTTGTATGCAGTCAGACAGGCCCCTGCACTACATAGTTAAAGGTAAATCTAAAGGAAATCAAACAACAAAAGTTGTACAGTGTGTATCCAGCTTTAAGCTGGATACACACTATACGTTTGTTGTTAGATTTCCTTTAGATTTACCAAAACCATGTAGTGCATGGGCCTGTCTGACTGCATACAAATTCAAAGTGTTTAGATTTACCAAAATATCATATGAGGTCAAACCTAAAGGAGAAAAAAAAAAAAACTAAAGAAAAATGCTTGATATGACATCAGAATTGATATAGGGATCCAATCCATAAGGTGAGCAGATCACGCGATGGAGAGCACGGGGGCTGAGAAGATTTGAAGCAGCAAGTGTGCACCTTTCCTGTGGAAGTAGGGGACACATATGGGACGTTTCCCCTCATCCCCCTGTTCTGGTGACAATGCTAAAATGTTTGGATTTCCCATCACTTTCTGTCTTGGTGACAACCATCAGCAGGACAAATCAAATGGTGAACAGAGGGACACTGACTACAACAAACACTTGTTTCACGCTCTATTCAAAATTAGAATCGTATTACCTGAGAGGCTGAGATCTTTCTTTAGCTTAATTAAGGCAATGTCATTTGGCTTGTGGTCTAAAATGTATGATGTGGGAACGAAGATCTTGTCCACCTCTGCGCCAAAGAGATATACAAGACGTGCATGTCCACACTCAACACGCCATCGCTCCGCCTGTTGCTGTCCCCTAGGCAGAAAACAGAACTCAGAATAAGAGTAATTCTAGGCAATATGTGACTATGGTGAAAATGTTACTTATGTATAAGAACAAGTCACTTACTTTGGGAAACAATGTGCTGCAGTGAGAATGATCTGTGGAGTAAGTATACTGCACCCACATGAATGCAGCCCCATGTACTGAAGGCTGCACTGCCATGGCGAGTTTTCTATGGAGGTATCTTGACCACCAACAATTCGCTCCTTTTTGTGGTTAACGCCACATTCTAGAAATGTCAATTGAATGAGATGGATGAATGGAAGAAAAGAAAAACACATTATATAAAAACATAAGTGATTTTTGGTTATGTTACAGCACAGCAGAGCTTGAATTGCACTTGTGGTTAGGGGTGGTAAAAAAACACAGTTGAGTCTTGTTTTAACCGTCTCCAAACTGCTAACCCTAAGCTGCAAATTCTGGATGAGCCCTCTGTACATGGTTATACACCCTTTGCAGAAAACTATGCAATGAAAATGGATTTTTAGTTCACCCATATTGCAATACACGTTTAAGCTGGCCAACTGCATCAAAGTAATCCTTATGGCCAGTCCTGCTCTGCTTTGCAAACAGACAACAAATGAAAATGAGCTGCTCCAGGTGTGAATGGTGAAAATGAAAATCAGACAAACCTGGTGCTGGTCCAGTCCGTGATCCAGGTGGCGATTGTAGAGCAAAGGAAGTTGACCGCACACAGGTTAAGCTGAATACAATGACCAATTTATTATAAATCCACCCAGTGATTAAAAATATTTACAGAAAAAGTGCAGACAAACAGTGGACTGGCGAAGATTAAATCCCCACCCCAAAGCATCTTGTCCCCATGTTGATGGGGACAAGAGCCTATTCCCACAAAACATACACAAGAATAGACTATCTCTTAATTTCACAGAGTATTCTTTCGCAACTCTCGGCAGCGAGTATAGGTTCCTTCACCCTATCTGACCACGCCCCGACGCTTTGTTCGTTAAATATGGGAGGGGCTCAAGAAGGAGTGGCACTGGGAATTGAATGAGTGTATCTTGGGTGAAGAGACATATAGAAACCTGATAGCCCAGGAATTAGATCAATTCTTCCTTGAAAATGAGGTAGATGAGGTATCCCCTTATGTGTCTGTGGGAGGCACACAAATGTGTTATTCGAGGGATCTTTATTAGATTGGGCTCCCAGCGTAAGAAGCTCCTTCTCAATTAGACACACTGCTCAAGGAAACCCGCGCCTTAGAAAAGCAGCATAAGAAATGTCAGGGTCAGCAAACCGCAGATAAACTGCGTCAAGCAAGGGAGAAACTGAACTCTATACTAAATGCGAAAGCAAAAGCTAAAAATTATCAAAAACTGAAGAGAGGTTTATGAATTCGGAAACAAAGCAGGAAGACTGTTGGCTAAGGTTTTGCGGAGAGGGAGACAGAGGAATCACATAGCACAAATTAAAACAGAGGACAAAATGAAGTCCTCTAAAGAAATAGCGCAGGAATTTAAAGAATATTATGCAGACCTCTATAATATAGGACAAAGAAACAAGACTCAGAGGCAGGAGGATAAATACAACTTGGTTAGGCAATAAAAAAAAAAAAAAAAAAAAAAAATCGGGGATGCCGTCTCTCACTAAAGAAAATGATAGAGGACTTGAATAAACCAATTACTGAACAAGAGTTTGTGAAGTCCGTAGAGTCAATGAAAAACGGAAAGGCTCCGGGAGAAGATGGATATGCTTTGTCCTACTTTAGAATTTTTGCTGATAAACTATCAGCGAGGTTTGTTCGGGCGTTTAATACCCTGAGACCGGGAGAAAAACGTCTTAGAGATATCTTAAAGGCAAATATAGTGGTCATATATAAAGAAGGGAAAGACCCGGCCAAGTGTGCCAGCTATCGACCAATGTCTCTATTAACCACTTTAGCCCCGGAAGGATTTCCCCCTTTAGGACCGGAGCCCTTTTTGCGATTCGGCACTGTGCCGCTTTAACTGAAAATTGCGCGGTCGTGCGACATTGTACCCAAACAAAATTTGCGTCCTTTTTTTCCCACAAATAGAGCTTTCTTTTGGTGGTATTTGATCACCGCTGCGTTATTTCCGATCGCCGCTATAAACAAAAGAAGAGCGACAATTTTGCAAAAAAACACAAATTTCTTACTTTTTGCTAAAATACAAATCCAAAAAAAAAAAAATATATATATAAAAAAACATTTTTTTTCATCGGTTTTGGCCAATTTATATTCTTCCTCATATTTGCGATAAAAAAAAAAAAAAAAAGCAAATCGGCGTTTATTGATTGGTTTGCACAAATGTGGTTGCGTTTACGGATGATGAGAATTAATTTCTGGGGTTTTTATTTTTATTTTTTACTAGTAATGGCAGCGATCTGCGATTTTTAGCGGTACTGCGATATTGGGACGGACATGTCGGAACATTTTGACACTTTTTTGGGACCATTGGCATTTATACAGCGATCAGTGCTATAAAAATGCACTGATTACTGTGTAAATGTCATTGGCAGTGAAGGGGTTAACCTGCAGGGGGCGCTCTAAGGGTTAACTATGTTCCCTGGGCGTGTTCTAACTGTGGGGGGACTGCCCTAGCAGGGGAAGGGAAGTGATCACATCTTCCGTGTAGAGGAAGGCTGTGAATCACAGCCCTTCCCCCTTCACAGAACGGAGGTTCGGGTTTACTTACACGGACCTCCGTTCTTTCACTCTGGGGGGGGCATCGTGGGTGGTCGGCGGCAATCGAAGCCGCCGCACCCGCTCCCTGGCCCTCCCCGGACACAGTGAGCGCGCGCGCGCCTCCGGCGGCACGCGCGCTCACTGGGCGCGATCTCGCAGCCGCCGTCATATGACGCCGATTTGCGCAGGAGCGCCACCTTGTCGCCGTCAATTGCCGATTGACGGTCGGCAAGCGGTTAAACATAGATTTAAAAAATTTTACCAAAATTTTAGCGGATAGGTTGAATAAATACATGACATTGTTGGTCCACCGGGAACAGGCGGGATTCCTCGGAGAGAGAGAAGGGAAAGAAAATGTACAAAGAGTGTTAAATATAATCCATTTTGTGACTAGTAGAAAGCTACCTTTAGTGCTTTTTTCCGCTGATGGGGAAAAAGCATTTGATAGGGGGGACTGGATTTTTATAAAAGCGACTTTAGAACACATTGGCTTCCCTGAGGAAGGCTGGGGGCATTGGATCTCGGCATTATACTTGGTACCATCAGCTAGAGGGAAGGTGAACGGTAGTTTCTCAGAAGATTTTCCCATTCGTAATGGTACATGCCAGGGTTGCCCATTATCCCCCCTTATTTTTATTCTTACGCTGGAGCCCTTCCTACCTATAGTACGAGCAAGCCAAGAGATAAGGGGAGTAACAACAAAGGGATTGGAGCATAAGATAGCTGCATATGCGGAAGACCTGATCTTTTTCTTGTCAAACCCTAAAAAATCTATGATCGCTCTTCAAAGCGAACTCAACAAATACAGTAATCTATCCAACTACAAAGTGAACTACACAAAATCGGAAGGGTTAAGACTAAATATAGTACCTAAAATGAAAGAACAAATAAGTAAGATCTGTGGCTGCAAATGGTCAAACTCCCATATCCAGTATTTAGGAGCTAAAATCCCTATAAAAATCGAGTAAAATTTTCGAACTTAACTTCGCCCCACTTCTTCGTCAATTCAAGACCGACCTTATCAAATGGGATAAAGAGATTCTAACCTGGTTTGGTCGGACTAATGTAATCAAGATGAATATAATGCCCCATTTGATCTATCTTTTGCAATCATTGCCAATAGGCTTACCACCAGCAAGTTTTCTAAAGGATCTGTGAGTAAGACTTTCTAAATTTATCTGGTAAACCAGCACGGGTGAGCAGGGCTATCCTGACACTCCCAAAACCGAAAGGCGGGATTGGCTTCCCTGATCCAGTAAAATATTATGAGGCAGTTCATTTACCCAGAGTAATGGAATGGTGCATTCATATGAAAAACCCAAAGCCATGGGTTCAGTTAGAAGAAGCAACAGTAGACCTCCCACGGTCAGGATTGCCTTGGCTGAAAAAGGAGGATATACCAGATGCTGCAAGGCATCGTCCTCTGGTAGGGGGCGACACTTAAAGTGGTTAGGCCACTCTTTAAATATGCAAATCTGTCTCCCTCGCCCAGCCCCCTTACTCCAATTATAGGTAACCCAATGTTTCAGGCAGGCATCAAAGATGGTCAGTTTGATTCTTTGAGGAGGCAGGGCCTCTTTCGCCTTATACATTTCGGCCAAGACAACAGACCTATGAGGAACGCTAGCTGTACAACAAGCCTGTATTTCGGGGGAACCAGCGAGACATTTACTATCATTCTCTTACGTGTTGTTAATAGTGGCCACAGCCCCACAAAACCTTCCATTCCTTTCCCAGTGGGAAATAGACTTGGATATTAAATTCACGCAAAGACAAAAAAATAGAATCCTACTGTTTGCACATAAAGTTTCAGTAGCTAGTAGATATCAGGAGGGGGGATACAAACTTCTCACAAGGTGGTATCAGACGCCTGCTGCCCTACATAAGAAATTTCCTCAGACTACGGATAGATGCTGGCGTTGACAAGAATCTGAGGGCACCCTAATTCACATATTCTGGGACTGCTGGAAATTAAAAGAGTTCTGGGAGATGGTAAATGAGGTGGTAGAGGAATTGACAGGGATACCTCTAAGGATGAAGCCGGCTGCATACCTACTACATGACATGCCCTTATCTTGTAAAAATTATAAAAACTCATTAAATCATCAATTAATAGCTGCCAAAGCATGTATATCGGTACTTTGGAAAAGGGAAGTGGCGCTGACTAAATCCCAATGGTTAGACAAGATATCAGATCCAGGAAATGGAAGAGTTAATACTATTGGGGGAAGGAACAGGCAGATTTGTATAACGCCACCTGGAGCCCATTCATCCGTTTTTTGGAGAGGGGCAGCTTGGCGAGGTAAAGAGGTTAGGCGATGTGGCACCGGAGGAGAAGGCGGGGATGGGAGAGGAGAGCGGGGAGACAAATTATTTTTTATTTTTTGTTTTTTTTTTTTGTCTGATGGGTTGGGGAAGGGGGGAGGCAAAAGGCGACACATAATTTGCTCAAGATGGATAATGGGAGATGACCATAGGAAAATAGTTGATAGTAACAGAGATAACCTGATAGAATTTTTACGGGTCGAAAAGATTGGGCGCAGTATGGGAGGAGACGGGAGATTAGCAATCTTTTGTATTTACAGTGTAAACATTTTTCGTTTTCTTCTTTTTCTTGTCTCTTTATTAGAGAATTGTATAACATAAGCATATATAAAAACACCACAATGATGGAAGACTCTGTTGGAGACAGTGAATGATTTTGAAACTGATTAGTCTCATGACGGTCCGCTTCTGATATGGAAAAAAGAACCCCTACTACTTCACCAAAAGTGAAAAAAAACAAAAAACACAGGAGACAAATTAGGGACAAGTCCTTTATTAAAAAATAAAAATAAGTGTCCCCCGTTGTAACCCATCGTCAATCACGGCGAGCGACGGACCTGAAAAAAGAAAAAAAAAACCACTAACCGCTCCTCCTCCATGGGAGGGCTCCCGCCAACCGCGCTCTCTTTGTTTTGACGTTTTATAGTGAAGGACGGGGGCACTCGGTGATGAAGTGGAGCACCCTGCCCCTCTGACGTCACATGACGTCAGAAGAGGGCAGGGTCACCCGTACGTCACCCGGTGGCCCCGCCCTGCACTAGAAATAAAACCTCAAAACAAAGCCAGCGCAGACCACGGCAGCCCTCCCATTGAGGAGCTGTGCGCGCAGTCTGCTGGCATTGATGAGCAGGAGATTATGAGGTGTTCGGCGGCACAGAAGTCGCACTGAACACCCCATAATGTTCTAAATTCGGAGAGCGGGCGAACAGCAAATGTTCAGCCCGAATATATGCTCGGGCCGAACCTTTTTCCCATCCCTACTTACCAGTGTCCATCAAATGCCGCCTTGCCAGTGTCCATCAAATGCCGCCTTGCCAGTGTCCATCAAATGCCGCCTTGCCAGTGTCCATCAAATGCAGCCTTGCCAGTGCCCATCAAATGCAGCCTTGCCAACGCCCATCAAATGCAGCCTTGCCAACGCCCATCAATGCAGCCTTGCCAGTGCAAATGCAGCCTGATCAGTGCCCATCAATGCAGCCTTGCCAGTGCCCATCAATGTAGCCTGTGAAGTGCCCATCAATGTAGCCTGTGAAGTGCCCATCAAATGCAGCCTAATCAGTGTCCATTAAATGCAGTCTGATTAGTGCCCATCAATGCAGCCTGATCAGTGCCCATCAATGTAACCTAATTAGTGTCCATCAATAAAGCAATATTAGTGTCCAGAAATGCAGCAATATTTGTTTCCATCAATGCAGCTATATTAGTGTCCAGCAATGCAGCAATATTAGTCCAGCAATACAGCAATATTGGTCTAGCAATGCAGGTATAGTTTTGTCCAGCAATGCAGAAATATTAGTGTCCAGCAATATTAGTGTCCAGCAATGCAGCTATAGTTGTATCCAGCAATGTAGCAATATTAGTGTCAGGCAATGCAGCAATATTAGTGTCAGGCAATGCAGCAATATTAGTGTCAGGCAATGCAGCAATATAAGTGTTCATTACTGCAGCAATATTAGTGTCCAGCAATATTAGTGCCCAGCAATGCAGCCTGACCTGTTTGGATCTGGGATTTGAATATCCCGGCACGCCCCTCCTCGTTTCCCTCGGTCTGCCTCCTCCAGCGGCTGCTGTAAGTCATGGACTGGCTCCTCCAATTCATGTCACACTGATTCAATTTGCCATTGGATCATTGTTCTGCCTATCAATACAACAGCCGATGGAGGAGGAGGAGGAGGAGGAGGACGGGCAAGCCAGGATGACACCCCCCTCCCCATGTGTGGCCCCCCTGGGGGACTGCCCCCTGCTGGCAAGGACAGACGCTCTCCTTCCCGCACACCCACACTGCCTGCCTCAGCTCCCATGCTTAAGGGCAGGAACGTCGTTCCTAGCCATTCTCGCAGGACTGGAGCCCTGCTCCTTTAGCTCCTGACAGATTATATACATGTACAAGCTATTGGGATTTGAGCACAGGTAGGTCTGTATTAGTTTCAATACAGGTCAGTAACCAGACCTGAACCTTGTAGCTCTCCCCCACCTTGCGTCTGTCTGTCCCATGTTGGCATTGTGTCCGCTGTAGCATTTGCAGTGGCTAAGCTGCAAATGGTATACACATGCTACAGCCGTGATACCTGCTGTTGCTTTTGGCAGGCAGCAATCCATTCAAAGGAAAGAGGCCGCATTGCAACCACGATGCAAGACCTTTTGACACATCAACTTGTATAGTGATGACCTTATATGCAAATTTTGACCAACTCCCATAGTAAAGACCCTTGACTTGGCTACCTCCTGCACCTCATGACTGGCCAATTATGATAGTATTCACTAGCCAATTGTGATGCATTGTGGCTAAGAGAAAGGGGAGAAATACTTTCAATTAAAGTATCTGGCCGAACTTTGCATACCAGAGTGACCTGAGATTTTGGGCTCTTGGAGCACTCAATAGGCAAGCTGAACTAATGTGCAGATTTAAAAACAAATGCACACGTCAACAGCAAATATACGGTATCACTTGGCAACTCCTTCATTGTCCAATCATTAGTCTGGTGTTGCCCAGTTTGTGTGGCATCTGCAATCAAGGTCAAGGATATTTGAGGAAAGTGAAAAGATAGCGCTGAACCTGTAGGTTTATTTTACTGGTATAAGTTATTACTATTGGTGTTAATTATCTGGTTCCAGGGCAGGCGGCTTCTACACCCCATAGGATCTCAGTGCTGTGGATAAAAGGTGCCAGAGAAGAGCAGCAACGTAGATAATTCACTTTTAACTTTAATTGCCTGGCTAGCTACTCCATAGCGAACCAGAATTCTTCAACATCAACTGATCTTTGTTGGAGTATGGCTTAATGCTTTGGTGTAAATTCTAAACCCTTGCACCCATCTTACCACCACAACCAGCAAATGCTGACCATTGTGGTTTAATAGTCAGGAAAAAATATATATATGCATATTTTTTAGTTTTCTGATACATAATTGTTAGAGCTCCTGTGCACAATTACTCTATACACAAATGTCTTTAAACTGTGGCTTTTTCAGAAAATTCAAACCTCAAAATGTCTGAACACTTTTAGCAGGGAAGACACACTGGGATTTTCAAACATACAGGGCCATACGCCTAAAAAAAAAAAACACTGAACATTTTCGGAAAGTTACCAGCTGCAGCCAAACTGCTGCTGGTGCAGGTGCCACGGTCAGAATACAATGTCCCACCTGGGCTGGTGTGATACTTCTATCTACCTCATTTGTGTGGATTGCAGAATCCGTTGGTTTTTTGTGTTTCAATATTTTTTTTATTGTTTTGGAAAAGCACAAAGAGGTACAAACATACAGTATCTCACAAAAGTGAGTACACCCCTCGCATTTTTGTAAATATTTTGTTCTATCTTTTCATGTGACAACACTGAAGAAATGACACTTTGCTACAATGTAAAGTAGTGAGTGTACAGCTTCTATAACAGTGTAAATTTGCTGCCCCCTCAAAATAACTCAACACACAGCCATTAATATCTAAACAAAAAGTGAGTACACCCCTAAGTGAAAATGTCCAAATTGGGCCCCATTAGCCATTTTCCCTGTCCAGTGTCATGTGACTCATTAGTGCTACAAGGTCTCATGTGTGAATGGGGAGCAGGTGCATTAAATTTGGTGTTATCGCTCTCACTCTCTCATACTGGTCACTGGAAATTCAACATGGCACCCCATGGCAAAGAACTCTCTGAGGATCTGAAAAAAAGAATTGTTGCTCTACATAAAGATGGCCTAGGCTATAAGAAAATTGCAGAGACCCTGAAACTGAGCTTCAGCATGGTGGCCAAGACCATACAACTGTTTAACAGGACAGGTTCCACTCAGAACAGGCCTTGCCATGGTCGACCAAAGAAGTTGAGTGTACCTGTTCAGCGTCTTAGCCAGAGGCTGTCTTTGGGAAATAGATGTATGAGTGCCACCAGCATTGCTGCAGAGGCTGAAGGGGTGGGAGTCAGCCTGTCAGTGCTCAGACCATATGCCGCACACTGCATCAAATTGGTCTGCATGGCTGTCGTCCCAGAAGGAAGCCTCTTCTAAAGATGATGCACAAGAAAGCCTGCAAACAGTTTGCTGAAGACAAGCAGACTAAGGACATGGATTACTGAAACCATGTCCTGTGGTCTGATGGGACCAAGATAAACTTATTTGGTTCAGATGGTGTCAAGCGTGTGTGGCCGCAACCAGGTGAGGAGTACAAAGACAAGTGTGTCTTGCCTACAGTCAAGCATGGTGGTGCGACTGTCATAGTCTTGGGCTGCATGAGTGCTGCCGGCACTGGGGAGCTACATTTCATTGAGGGAACCATGAATGCCAACATGTACTGTGACATACTGAAGCAGAGCATGATCCCCTCCCTCAATATTCCAACATGATAATGACCCCAAACACACCTCCAAGACGACCACTGCCTTGCTAAAAAAAGCTGAGGGTAATGGTGATGGACTGTCCAAGCATGTCTCCAGACCTAAACCCTATTGAGCATCTGTGGGGCATCCTCAAATGGAAGTTGGAGGAGCGCAAGGTCTCCAACATCCACCAGCTACGTGATGTCGTCATGGAGGAGTGGAAAAGGACTCCAGTGGCAAACTGTGAAGCGCTGGTGAACTCCATGCCCAAGAGGGTTAAGGCAGTGCTGGAAAATAATGGTGGCCATACAAAATATTGACACTTTGGGCCCAATTTGGACATTTTCACTTAGGGGTGCACTCACTTTTGTTGCCAGCAGTTTAGACATTAATGGCTGTGTGTTGAGTTATTTTGAGGGGACAGCAAATTTACACTGTTATACAAGCTGTACACTCACTACTTTACATTGTAGTAAAGTCATTTCTTCAGTGTTGTCACATGAAAAGATAAAATAAAATATTTACAAAAATGTGAGGGGTGTACTCACTTATGTGAGATACTGCATAAGCAAGACATAGTTCTAAATGAAGCACCATACAACACGAGTCACA
Organism: Glandirana rugosa; assembly: GCA_018402905.1. NCBI lineage: Eukaryota > Metazoa > Chordata > Amphibia > Anura > Ranidae > Glandirana > Glandirana rugosa. The sequence continues at coordinate 184,715 of BLSH010505079.1, forward strand.
TGTGTAATGTCATACAGCGTCAGGTTATGCAAATTGTACGAAATACAAAGTTCCACAGACCCCTAGTGTTACATACCGTCCGTTCACTCGAATGGGACATAAACTGTGGTTTTTGACACCACCACCACAAAGTAAGCGAGAAAGAAAGTGTTCCCACATCTGTATATAAAGAGCACCCCCCCCCCCCCCCCCAGTAATGAATGTGGGATTACAGCACTGAATTCCAGTTTTGTAACTGCGCCTCAAACAAAATAAGAAAATCTTCAAAACATAACTCAAGGAGAAAGATAGGGATAGATAAAAAGGGGGGGGGGGGGTAGAAGAGAAAAAAAAATAAAAGGGGTGGGGGAGGGAGAAAGAGCATTAAAGGTTAGTCCCCATTGGTAGACCCTTCTCCAGGATCGGCCTCAAGTCCCGCCACCCTCACTGTATCAATCTGTACATTGTAAAGTATCGATACCAAGGTCCCCAGGTCTTCTCAAATTGTTATTGCCTATCTAAAAGGTTGCTGGCTAATTTCTCATGGATCATAATCCACAAGAGTTTATTCTTAGTGGCAGTCAATTGAAACACTGAGCTCCTCCATCCCTTGGCAAATGTCATTTTTGCTGTCAGAAACATGAAAAAAAATTAGGGTCTGGGTGTGCTTGGGTATATCTGCAACAGGCTCATTCAGGAGCGCTCCACCCTGGCACTCTTGGTTAAACTGACATTGGTCACAGTGTCGATAAGCGTGAATACTCTGATAAAAAACCACCAGACTTTGGAGCAGGTCTACCATGTATGGTAGACTTATTGGTTGGGGGGGGGGGGCACTTGTGATTCTATCCTGACCCAATCTGATTTGTAGGAAGACCAAGAAGAAGAATGTGTTGGGGTTTTTTCCCGTTCAGGCCAATGGCAGTGTATTGCCAGCTTAATATCAGAGTGCTGGCCAGGATGACCATAGGCTCTAAAGGCAATACATTTATTCATAGAGGAGGGGGAATTAAAGGATATCTGACTAGCAAGAGCATGGTCCTGTGCATCTAACATCAGTTTTGGAATAGAGACATCATACAACCTCTGTTGTGGAGCTTCCACAGATCAGACTTGTTTTTCCAGCACATCCCACAAATACTTGATTGGATTTTAGAACTGGAGAATTTGGAGGCAAAGTCAACATTTTTTGTGTTCCTTAGACCATTCTTAAACCCTTTTTTGTATGGTACGGCACATTATCCTGCTGATAGAGGCCACTGCCATCAGAGAACACAATTTCCATTAAGGGGTGTACTTGGTCAACTACAATGTTTTGGTAGGTGGTACATGTCAATTAACATCAACATGTATAGCAGGACCCAAGGTTTCCCAGCAGAACATTGCCCAAGTCATACTGCCTCAGCCGGCTTGCCTTCTTCCCATATTGCATCCTGGTGCCCTCTTTTCCACAGGTACAGTTGTATGCAAAAGTTTAGGAACCCCTGACAATTTCCATGATTGTCATTTATAAATATTTGGGTGCTTGGATCATCAATTTCATTTTGATCTATCAAATAACTGAAGGACACAGTAATATTTCAGTAGTGGAATGAGGTTTATTGGATTAACAGAAAATGTGCAATATGCATCAAAACGATATTAGACAGGTGCATACATTTGGGCACCCTTGTCATTTTGTTGATTTGAATACCTGTAACTACTTAGCACTGATTAATTGGAACACACAATTGGTTTGGTGAGCTCATTAAGCCTTGAACTTCATAGACAGGTGCATCCAATCATGAGAAAAGGTATTTAAGGTGGACAATTGCAAGTTGTTGTTCTCTGACTCTCCTCTGAAGAGTGGCAACATGGGGGCCTCAAAACAACTCTTAAATTACCTGAAAACAAAGATTGTTCTACATTATGGTTTAGGGGAAGGCTACAAAAAGTTATCTCAGAGATATAAGCGGTCAGTGTCCACTGCGAGGAACATAGTGAGGAAATGGAAGACCACAGGCACAGTTCTTGTTAAGGCCAGAAGTGGCAGGCCACATAAAATATTGGAGGCGCAAAGATGAAAGATGGTGATGATGAAACGGTCAAAAACAGCCCACAGACCACCTCCAAAGATCTCCAACATCATCAACTTGCTGCAGATGGTGTCACTGTGCATCGTTTAACAATTCAGCGCACTTTGTGCAGGGAGAAGCTGTATGGGAGATGCGAAAAAAGCCTTTTCTGCACACACGCCACAAATGTGTCGCTTGAGGTATGCAAATGCACATTTGGACAAGCCAGCTTCATTTTGGTCATAACAAGGGGCGTTATGCATGGCAGCAAAAGAACACAGCGTTCCAAGAAAAACACTTGCTACCCACAGTAAAATTTGGTGAAGGTTCCATCATGCTGTAGGGCTGTGTGGCCAGTGCCGGTACTGGGAATCTGGTTAAAGTTGAGGGTCATATGGATTCCACTCAATATCAGCAGATTCTTGAGAATAATGTTGAGGAATCAGCCACAAAGTTGAAGTTACACCAGGGCTGGATATTTCAACAAGACAACGACCCAAAACACTGTCCAAAATTTACTCAGGCATTTATGCAGTGGAACAAGTACAATGTTCTGGAATGGCCATCCCAGTCCCCAGACCTGAATATCATTCAACATCTGCGGGGTGATTTGAAGTGGGCTGTCCATGCTCGGCAACCATCAAACCTAACTGAACTGGAGATGTTTTGTAAGGCGGAATGGTCCAAAATACATTCATCCAGAATCCAGACACTCATTACAGGCTATAGGAAGTGTCTAGAGGCTGTTATTTCTGCTAAAGGAGGCTCTACTAAATAGTTATGTGATTTTTCTGTTGGGGTGCCCAAATTTATGCATCCATCTAATTTCCTTTTGATGCATATTGCGCATTTTCTGTTAATCCAATAAACCTAATTTCACTACTGAAATATTACTGTGTCCTTCAGCTATTTGATAGATCAAAATGAAATTGCTGATCCAAACTCCCAAATATTTATAAATGACAATCATGGAAATTGTCAGGTGTTCCTAAACATTTGCATATACCTGTAAGTGATGCACAGGCACCTGGCCATCCACATGATGAAAAAAATGGGATTCATCAGAACAGACCACCTCCTTCCATTGCTCCATAATCCAGGTATGATGCTCACATGCCCATTATGACCGCTTTTGGCTGCAGCCCCATACCCAACTGTGATGCCCATTTTTTCTGCTTTCAAATTCAGGGACACCATGTTTAATTGCTGCCTAATATATCCCACTCGCTGCCCAATATATCCCACTGACTATCAGATGCCATTGTAATGAGATAAGAAGTGCTATTCACTGACAGGTTAAGTGGTTATAAAGTTATGGTCTCAGATGCACGTCCAGTCCCCTCCCCCTGTAAAAGTGAGATAGATATGGAGAATGATAAATACTCACCTATGCACCTCAAAGATATTACACTGCCAGATGCACAAGTGCTTTTGGAAGATACAATAAAAAAATGAATTAGTCACATTGTTCTTTTATTAAACTTAAACAATATACCTTACACCTAATGATAAATCATTGTGACACTGAAAGTAGCTCAATCCAACCAATATGCAGTGAAACTTGCAGTATGTTACTTTCATCCTGGTAAAAGAGATTCATACTAGATGCCATCCTGTAGCTATATTATACAAATTATTTTTATCGTCTACATGCCAGGGACCAACTGGCAACAGAGGTTATAGTTAAAGTGTTACTAAACCCAGGACCCTGCATTCACTATATCTGGTCTCCCACAGTACACAGCACATGGAAATGTGATTATTTTAGTAAATACAAACTGCTAAATACCTTTTTTCATTACTTCTATCAGTAGTATTATATCAGTCTTGATTTTTATCAGTTCCTGGTGAAGCTTGAAGGAGGAGTTTTCATATTGCACTGAGCTGTCCTATGAGGCTGCAGGGCTTCTGACCCTCTGTCTGGACAGTGCTGATTGGACCTGTGCTGATCACATGCACTCTCCCAAGAAAAGAAAAACCTCTCTAGCAATACACACCAAACTCAGCACGTGCAGCCTTACTCCAAAGGCTCTGTTTTATCTAGACTTGTCCAGGGGGACAGTGCAGGGATGGGAGGATCTGTGCACACAAGATAGAGCAGCCTTTTTACACAATGCAGATGATTAACCCCTTAGGTTCCACAGTGAGTATAACAAGCATGCTTTACTGCATATACAGACTGATTTTACTATTGTGGGTTTAGTAACACTTTAATTTAGTTTTTAAATATAAATGAAAGTTCACTGCACCAGAAATTCTACTTCTACTTACTGTAAATGATATAGTGTTATACTTTTACAGAACATCTTTATGTATTGATGTGAAAACTAAAATAAAATAATAAATTTGCCATTTTCCACGACAATGTGGTCACAAAATGGTTTCATAAGTGCTTGTGCCTGGTCTTTCTATTAAAGTACTTATGTATATTTAGATCAAATTCCTTAATGGGTGCAATGTGTGCCCAGTACATGGGCTCCAAGGGGCATAGAGCCCACTGTTTGCACATAGTGCACAACAAGTGTTGGGAAATTTTGCATCTGTGCTGCAGCCAGGCTTGGCACTGTAAGATGATGAACTTCAGCATTTTTTTACTTTAATGCTGCAATTTATTAGGTGTATGGGGGCTCTGATGTGTTTGGTGGTCCTTGATTTTTAGTGCAAGGTCAACCTTAAACATAGGCTTCATTAAAGGGTATACTGTATGTAGGCTGCCGCTGCCGATTTGGCTGGAATAAAGAGCTCCCTGCACAGAAGATAAATAGTCCCCTCTCTTGCTGCCTGCCAGCCCCTATATCACTATAAGACACTGTAGGGATGCAGTAGTCAGCAGATAGAAACACTGAGAGCAGCAGGGACCAGGAAGTTTTGATTTTTTTTAGGCTATCCATAACCTTTTTTTTAAATTTAGATTTTCTAAATTTCCAAGCCATTTGAAAAGCCTTGGGGCCTATTTATTAAAAAAAAATGTTAATGTGCTTATTTCCTATGATTGTCAGCTCCATCTAGTGGCCATAATATATTTTCCTGAAATGCCTCACACATTTGCACAGAATTTTGTTTTATAAATAAACCCCTAGGTCCCTTGCACACAAAGCCATCCAGGAGCACTTTAGTGTACCTAGGAGGGACAGGTGCAGAGTCCAGTTCTGCTACAGGCAGCCTATCATAATGGATGCCAGGATTCAGCTGGATAGGCATGGATGCTCTGCCAAGTGGTAACTGTGCTCGGGGTCCTGTTCATTCAGGGACAAAGGGTTGAAGCATAGAAGCCGATTATTCAATAAGTGTTTAAATTAGCTTCTGAGGGTTTCATGTCACCATAAAGTTGATGTAAAAGTATAGCATTGAGAACCCAATTTTAAACAGATAAGAGATAAGTAAATTTATTTGGTCATGCTGTGATCAGGTTACTTACCCAGAAATGGGAATTGCCTGAATCCCGCCAGTGGGCAGAAAGTTAGCAAATTGTCCATTTAATCTTGCAGCACTCACACTGGAAAATTTTGGCTTACTAAAAATAGCAGAGGCAGATAAATAAGTGGTTGCCAATATATATATATATATATTTAGGTTCAAAAACATGTATTGTGCTAACAAGCATTATATACTGTACATAAGACAAAAAAATTGCATTTTATTGGATTTTACAGGACTGTATTTAAAAGAATGGCACTTGGCATGTTCACGAAGGGCATGCTTCAAAAATATACAAAATTGGGATTACTCTTTTCTTATTTTGTTTCCCATGTGTCCATCTTTGGATATTCATAGATAATTCAGCAAGAGAAATGTAGGGGGAAGTGGGTGCAAATGATGTTAGTGCTAAAGCACCGCTCGTTTTTGTAGCGCTTTAGCAGTGTTTTTGTGGCACTTTTCACTTTGGAAGCGCTGCCCATTCATTGCAATGGGATGGGAGTTATGGGAGCGCTGGTTACAGCGCTCCCAACCCACCCCAAAGATGCTGCGTGCAGGACTTTTCATAAAGTCCTGCAAGGGAACCGCCCCAGTGTGAAGAGAAAGACTGCAATGAATGGAAGGCCGTTTTTTTTTTTCCAGACGCTTTTTAGAGGCTATTTCTAGCGCTAAAGCGATTGAAAACCGCCTCAGTGTGAAAGTAGCCTTAGAGGAGTCTTAAGGCTACTTTCACACTGAGGCAGTTTTCAGAGGCTTTAGTGGTATAAATAGCCTCTAAAGCACCTGAAAACCACCTCCCATTCATTGCAGTGTGTCTGTTCACACTGAGGCGGTACGCTTGTGGGACGTTACAAAAAGTCCTGCAAGCATCTTTGGGGCGGGTTGGGAGCGCTGTAACCAGTGCTCCCAAAATGCCCCTACCCATTGCAATGAATGGGCAGCGCTTCCAAAGCGCCTTAAAAGTGATTTGAAAGCAAAGCAGAACGGGAGTTATATCTTTTTTTACACATAAAAACCACCCCGCTAGCGACCCAAAAGTGTCGCAAAAAACGAGCAGCGATGACACCATCCACCCTTTCTCTTCTTCAGTAATCGTTACATTTCAAATGCTGCTCTGCCTACAACAGTAGCATTTATTAAAATAGCAACTTTTAATATAATAGACATTAAAAAAAAAAAGTTTGGCTTGAGATGAGCTTTTTAACCAGTGGGCACTTAAACCCCTTTCCTAACCAGAGCAATTTTTAGCTTTCAGTGCTCTCACATTTTGAATGACCATTACTCAGTCATGGTACCCATGTGAAATTTTTGTCCTTTTTTTCACACAAGTAAAGCTTTCTTTTGGTAATATAAGAAAACAGTAGTTAGGCCAATTTTTTTCTAAATTGTGAAAGATAATGTTACGCCAAGTAAAATGATACCCAACATGTCATGCTTCAAAATTGCACCCACTCGCGGAATGGCGACAAACTTTGCAACTTAAAAATCCCAATTGGCGACGTTTAAAAAATTCTACAGGTTAGCAGTTTTGAGTTACAGAGGAGGTCTATTGCTCTCACTCCAACGATCACAGTGATGCCTCAAAAAAAAAAAAAACAACACTGGGTTTTTTATTTTTTGCGTTATAAATGAAAAAAGACCGAATTTTTCTTTGCTTCTGTTACAACATTTAGCAAATTAGTAATTTTTCTTCATAAATTTTGACCAAAATTTATACTGCTACATATCTTTGGTAAAAAACGAAAACAAAATCAGTGCATATTATTTGGTCTTTGTGAAAGTTAGGGCACTTTCACACTGGGGGCTGTGGGGCGTTAGCAGTAAATCCCCACAAGTTTCAGCGGGGATTTACACTTTTAAACCCCCACAAGAGGGGTACACTTTTAAACCCCCACAAGGGGTTAAAACGGGGTTAAAAAGTACCGGCGCTCGGCACTTCCGAGGCAGTGTGCAGCCACTTCGGAAGCGCTGCCCCATGGTTTTCAATGGGCGGGGGAGGAGCGGTATATTACCGCTCACCACACCACCCCAAAGATGCTGCTTGCAGATCTTTTTGTAACGTCCCGCAAGCGCACCACCCTAGTGTGAAAGCACTCTGGCTTTCACATTGGGGTGGATTGGGCTGGATTTTTGAGGCGCTTTACGGGCCTGGTGCTAATCACTGAAAGTTGATCACACCTGATGTACTGACAGCCTATCTCATTTCTCGAGACACTAACAAGTCAGGAAAGTATAAATACCCCCCCCCCCCCCAAATGACCCATTTTTGGAAATTAGACATTCCAAGGTATTTAATTAGAGGCATGGTGAGTTTTTTGAAGTTGTAGTTTCTTCCCACAATTCTTTGCAAAATTAAGAATTTCTTTTCACAATTGTCATATTAACAGGTTATTTTTCACACACATCATATGCATACCACAATTTACACCCCAAACACATTCTACTATTCCTCCCAAGAATGACTATACCACATGTGTGAGCCTTTACAAAGCCTGGTCACATAGGGAAGTCCAGCATGCAGGGAGCGCTGTCAGGCGTTCTAGGAGCATAAATTACACATTTCATTTCTTGACTACCCCTTACACTTTTGAAGGCCTTGGAGCGCCAGGACAATGGAAACATTCAAAAAGTGATCCCATTTTTGGAAAGTAAACAATCCAACATATATTCTAGGATGCATAATGAGTTTTTTGGACATGTGATTTTTTTTTTCCCACAAGTTTTTGGAAAATGTGAAAAGAAAATGAAAAACACATTTTTTTTTACACAAAGTTGTCCATGTATAAGATGTTTCTAACACATAGTATGAACATAGCAAAAATGAAACCCCAATATACACTCAGCTACTCCTCCCGAGTATGGTGATACCACATGTGTGAGACTTTTCCACAGCCTGGCCACATTCAGAGACCCAACATGCAGGGAGTAAGGATGAGCCCGGGCATGTTCAGAATTGAAAGTGCCCGGGTCCGCCAGGAAGTGAACCCTGCGCTGCATTAATCACAGGCAATGAGACATTTCCCCGATGCCCGGCTGCAGCGATTGGGGAAGGTCTCACTGCCTGTGATTAGCGCAGTGCAGTTCCGAACACGCCCGAGCCCATCCTTAGCAGGGAGCACCTTCAGGTGTTCTAGGGGCATACATTTCATATCTAATTTGACTACTTATTATACTTTTGTGGGGCACTGTAGTGGCACTGTAGTGGCATGGATTTGGCACGGATTAGTACGGATGTGCCACGGATGAGCAGTGATGTGTCATGGATGTGGCACGGTTGAGAACTGATGTGGCATGGATGAACATTGATGTGGCATGGATGTGCATGTATGAGCAATGATGTGGCACGGATAATAGCATGGATGTGGCATGAATAAGGCATGGGTGAGCATGAATGAGCCATGGAGGAGCATGAATGAGCCATGGATTAGCATCGATGGGCATAAATGAACCATGGATGAGCATGAATGAGCAATAGATGAGCCATGGATGGGCACAGATCAGCGCTGTGGGCACTTCAGATCCAGCCCACAAGCGCTGTTGCACCAGCTCCCTCTCCTCACACACTGTACCGATCAGTGTGAGGAAAGGGAAGGAACTGAACCAGACATGCGCCGGTTTGTTGACAAGTGATCGCTCCATCATTGGACGAAGCGATCACGCGGTAAAGGGCAACTGTCATTGGCTCTTTACCCCAATCCAGGATGCGCTTGTTCCGGATGACCCGACTAGGGTTGCCACATGATCCCTTTAATCCAGGACACATATGAATTGCACAGATTCTGAGGCTATTTTAATGCAGATATGGCACTGAGTGAGTTTAATTACCACCTTAATCAGCCACAGAACCTGTGTAATCAATATGTGTGCTGGATTAAAGGGATGATGTGGCAACCCTAGACCCGACTATGGCCTGGTCGGCAAGTGGTTAAATGATATATTTTCTATTACTTGGGACTACAAACAAAAAAAAAACACACATTTGGATTGTAGTCTGGTATTGTATTTGACCAGTAGATGGTAGCAAGCCACTATAGTAACCTATTTTGTTGATTACGCTGGACTTCAGTCAAATGGCTTTTTTCTTCTTTTTTTTTTTTAACCTTCATGATTTTAGGTTTCTGGCTTAGATGTGGAGTTGATATGGATCAAAACAATATCATTGACAGGTAGATAAACACTATTTAAATTTTACATGACTGGGGTATTGCCCAGGTTACGGCTGCTATGTCACGTCCACAATTACTCCCCCAGTTGTTACCAAAATTTAATAGCTCAGACCAAACATCCTTATTTTGGATTTAAATGGCCATAGCAGTCCTTTATTAACCAGTTCCACACACCGCGCGTAGTATATTTACTGCGGCAGTGGGGATGTGTCCTGTGAATCGCCGTAAATAGGCGGCGATCGTGGGCACAGCTAGGGGGACGCGCGCCCCCAGTGCGGTCACGGCGGTCCCATTCGATACAGGACCATTCAGTCAACAGGAATAGACCAATGGATTTTGATCTATTCCTGTTCATTGTCTGGCGAATGGGATTCCTTCCCCTGTCTGTGAAATGTAAACACAGGCAGGGGAAGTGATGTAATCTCCCCTCTCTGCTTTCTTTTCCATTGCAGAGAGGAGAGAGAGGCATCTAAAAACGTGAGTTGCCCCAACACCAGGCTCAGAGAAAGAGGCTGTGACCTCGAAACGCGTTAGCCAGTTTGTCCAGGATACTACCAGAATATGCCATTGAATGCAAAGCCGCATACCATTGATACACTTACAATTTTACTGTGTTTGTGAGTATATTTTATGACTTAATAAATGCTTTTGTACTGAGGATAATGCGCTAGGCCAGTGCGCCCTTGTGTGCTTTTATATTTCCTTCTTGCCCCAACACCACACTGAAACCAGGACAGTTAGGCACATTTACTCCTTTGATCGCCCCCCCCCCAGTTAACCCCTTCACTCCCTGTCACCCCCTGTCACAGTGTCATAGTGCAGTGATCTGATTTTTACCGATTGCTGAACTTGTGACCCTTGTGACACTAAATCGGTGTTAGGATAGGTTAATAGTAGGCCTAGGTAGGTGTAAATACCCACCTTGCCCCCCCAATAAAGTTTTTAGCCCTTGATTGCCCCCCTGTCACCTGTGATCACTGTATTAGGGTCACGGGTGATGCTAGCTAACTAGATAGTTTTTTACCCCATCAGATTACCCGCTGTATATTATTTTATATACCTTTTATAGGTTTTAACCCCCGATCGCCTGGCGGTAACCCCAGTTAGGTTTTAGCATGCGTTAGGGCCATTTAGTTAGGTACTCTGACACGCACACACAAACATTAGATAGGTGTTAGATACTATTGTAGTATCTGATCAGATCAATATCTGCGATCTGATCAGATCAGATATATATTAGCGTCCCCACTAGATTAGCGTTCTAAAAAAAACGCAGTGTTAGCGGGATCTGCCCAGATACCTGCTAGCACCTGAGTTTAGCCTCTCTGCCCAGCCCGGCCCACCCAAGTGCAGGATCAATAGATCGCTGTCACTTACAAAACACAGAACGCAGCTGCAGCGTTCGCAGAGATCCCGCCCGATCCCTGCAAAATCTGACAGTGATTTTGGTAGCGACTTGACACAGGCTGTGACAACCAGGTGCACTTTTTTGCCTGTGAGTCACACTAGTGTACCTATAAATTTAGAAGCCTTGTCTAATCCGAGGTACACACTAGTGAAGAGGCCTACGTGATGGGGAGTATGACAGATGAGAGCGATGGGGAAGCCTCACTGTCAGATTCAGAATCCCCATTCGAGTTAGTATATGACAGCGGCTCCATGACAGATAGCTCTGGATGACTGGGTGGTCCCTGCTAAGGTCAGGCGTACCAGATCCCGTTTAGCTGTCGCTGAGGTGCATGAACCGCAGGGCTCTCGTATGGAGCAGAGAGCCAGTACTAGCGCCGCTACTCCTTCTGGTGACCTGGCAAGCACCAGCGGCCTAGTACATTCTGGTCATACAACCAACACTGCAGTAACACTTGTTGACGTGGCGAGTCCCATAAGTGCAGTTCAAGCTGGTGTAGCTAGCACAAGTAATGCCCCGCAGCCACGAAGAACACAGGCCCACAGAGCCCATAGTGCCCTTCATGGTGCGCTTGCAAACCCTAATTGGCAACCCACCACTGATCACTGCCCAACCCAGAATTCAGGTGAATACAGTTGATTTTAGGGCCATTGATTTTTTTTCGCTGTATTTCACCGAAGATCTCTATAGATCTATTGTGGACCAAAGCAATTTATATGCTGGTCAATACATCACCGCTAATCCCCATTTGTCACTTGCCAGAAATTGGAAACCAATTACGGTTTCCGAATTTAAGACCTTTCTGGGCCTTACCCTCATCATGGGCATACATCATCTACCTGAATTGAGGTTATATTGGTCCACTGACTCAATTCATCACAGGTATGTCTTCTCTGCTTCCATAGCCAGGACACGATATGAGCAGATTCTGCGGTTCATGCACTTCAGTGACAATCATCAACTCGATCGTCCATATGGGGATCCTGAATTTGACCGGCTCTACAAAATTCGGTCCCTCATAAACCACTTCAACCAGCAGTTCGCAGCACATTTTATTCCCAACCAAGTTGTGTGCGTGGACGAGTCCCTGATTAAATTTGCTAGACGTCTTGCTTTCAAATAGTACGTCCCCAGCAAGCGTGCCAGATACGGGTCAAGATGTACAAGCTCTGTGACAGAGCCACAGGCTATACATGTAGTTTTATGGTTTATGAGGGCAAAGATAGCCACATAGAGATGAAAGAACGCCCAGACTACATAGGGAGTGCTGGCAAAATTGTTTGGAGCTTTGTGTCACCATTATTCAGAAAGGGGTACCATTTGTACGTGGACAACTACTACACAAGCGTGCCACTTTTTAGTCACTTACTTGATCACCAAATTGGTGCATGTGGCACCATGCGACCTAATCGCCGGGGCTCCCCCCAATGGCTGGTAGATTCCCGACTTAGTTGGGGGGAGAGAGCCTGCTTGAGATGTGGTAATTTTCTTGCAATGAAGTGGAGGGATACAAAGGATGTTTTCATTCTTTCCTCCATTTATGCAGACACGGCTGTCCAAATTAGAAGGGCGACTGGTATTGTGGAGAAACCCCTCTCTGTCCACCAATATAACCTTAATATGGGAGGGGTGGACCTCAATGACCAGTTATTGGCGCCCTACTTAATTGCCCGTAAATCCAGACGCTGGTACAAAAAAAGTGTCTATTTACTTATTTCAGTTGGCTTTGCTGAACACTTTTGTGCTATACAAAGCATCAGGACGGACTGGACCTCTCCTGCAATTCCAGGAAGAGATCATCAGAACCCTTCTGTATCCAGATGGCTCTGCACCCCAAGTCCCCAATCCACATGCAGTGAGCCGGCTGCATGGACGGCATTATCCACATGCTGGTCTCTACATCGGTGACTGTTTCGAGTGCTACCATTCACTAGTGGAGTATTAGCATAGGGAACAGCACTACACAGAAATAGGACATACGTTTACAACGTCTCCAAAGATGTCACCATATTTTTGGAGACCCTAACCTTTACTGTTTTTTTTTTTTTTTTTTAGAACAATAAAGTTATAAAAACCAAAAAATTTTAAAAAATAAAAACCAAAAACAGTTGTACATTTGTTTTTCTATTTTCTCTCTATTCTCTTTCTATTGCTCTCTCTATTGTTGTTTATGTATATCTGTAATGTTTTGTTGCAGTTTATTATAGTGTTTTGTGTTTTTTTTTGCAGGTATGCAGTGTTTTTATGTAACGTTTAATTATTTTTTTTTATTCTTAGCAGGAATATGATTTTTTTTATATGTTACCATTTTTATTAATCTTTATTTGATTTTCAGGTTTAACCCACAGGCTGCATGAAAAAAAAAAAAAGAACATTACAATATATGCCCAACAAGGACCAGCGACATACTAGTTCTCAGGCTCTCCTGTCCCACCGGGGAACGTGAGAATGCAGCTGGTGGTTCCGCCAGCTTACCATAGAGCTGATTGAAGACTAGAATGGCTCCAGTCATCTCCATGGCCTAAGAAACCGGAGGCTACGAGCATTTTGTGAGTTCGGTTTCTCCAGATATTAACAGCGCCATTGGGAAATTGGGGAAGCATCTTATCAAACCGATTTTGGTGTGGTCAGATGCTGTAAGGGCTGGGGAAAGATCGAGTTTAGTAGACCCCAAATTTAAAAAAAAAAAAAAAAAAAAAATATGCAACCTATTTTTATCATAGGGGAGATTTAAAATCCCTGTGATAAAAATAAAAAATGATTAAAAAAAAGATGAAAGGGACAGTGTAAAAATAAAATAAAAAGCAAAATGATTACAAAAAAAAAAAATGCAGCCCTGCCCACCCCCGCGCAAAGGTGGACACAATCGTCAGTCTCGTGTCCTATGTAAACAACAATTTCACCATGCATGTGAGGTATCACCGCGAACGTCAGATCGAGGGCAGTAATTCTAGCAGTAGACCTCCTCTGCGGATCTAAAGTAATAACCTGTAAAGGCTTTTAAAAATGTATATAGATTGTCACCGCTGTGCGTGTGTGCTTTATTTTTAAAGCATGTCATGTTTGGTGTCTGTGCACTCGGCATGAGATCAACTTTAATATTTCACCAAACATTTGGGCAAAATAGTATGTTTTTGTGCATTAAAATTCAAAAAAATTGCTTTGAAAAATCGCTCCGCAAATACTTTGTGAAAAAAAAAATTGTAACACCCACTATTTAAATATGTAGGGCCTCTGCTTTAAAAAAATATATAATGTTTGGGGGTTTAAAGTTATTTTCTAGCAAAAAAAAGTATTTTTTCATGTAAACAAAAAGTGTCAGAAAAGACTTGGTGGTTCAAGTGGTTAGAAGAGTGGGTGATGTTGGGCATAAAATGCCAGGACAGTTCAAAACCCCCTCAAATGGACACCATTTTGGAAAGTAGACACCCCAAGCTATTTTCTGAGAGGCATGTTGAGTCCATAGAATATTTTGTTTGCCATAAGTGATTGAAAAATGACAAAAGAAAAAAAAAAAAAACAAATTACACAAAGTTGCCGCTGAAATTATATATTGCTCACCCATATGGGGTATATGTGGAATTACACCCCAAAATACATTATGCTGCTTCTCCTGAGTATGGGGATACCCCATGTGTGAGACTTTTTGGGAGCCTATCAGCGTATGGGACCCCAAAAGCCAATCACCGCCTTCAGGATTTCTAAGGGCAAAAATGTATGCCTTCATCCCACACTACCTATCTCAGTTGCGGAGGCCATGAAATGCCCAGAGAGCACAAAAAAAACAAAACAAATTACCCCATTTTGGAACAGTAGACACCCCAAGGAATTTGCTGAAAGGCATGTTGAGTCCATGGAATATTTTATTTTTTTGTCATAAGTGATTGAAATATTACAAAAAAAAACAAAAAAAAAAAAAACAATCACTTATGACAAAAAAATAAAATATTCACCTCAAATGAGATAGGCAGTCATAAAATAAAAGCTGTGGAAATTCCAGAAAATGTACCCTAGTTTGTAGACGCTATAACTTTTGCGCAAACAATATACGCCAATTTACGTTTTTTTACCCGAAACATGTGGCTAAATGCATTTTGGCAGAAATGTATGACTAAAATTTAGTTTATTGTATTTTTGTAATAACAAAGTTGAAAATATCA
Organism: Glandirana rugosa; assembly: GCA_018402905.1. Taxonomy (NCBI): domain Eukaryota; kingdom Metazoa; phylum Chordata; class Amphibia; order Anura; family Ranidae; genus Glandirana; species Glandirana rugosa. The sequence continues at coordinate 199,899 of BLSH010505079.1, forward strand.
TTTTTTTAAAAAAATGTAGTTCTTTTCTTGTTTATATTGTAAAAAATAAAAAGCGCAGTGGTGAACAAATACCACCAAGAGAAACCTCTATTTGTGGGACGCAAATTTTGTTTGGGTACTGCATTGCATGACTGCGAAATTACCAGTTAAAGCGGCGCAGTGCCAAATTGAAAAAAGTGCTCTGGTCCTAAAGCTGGAAATCCTTCCGGGGCTGAAGTGGTTAAATAACCATAATTAAGGATACAATTTTTATAGAATAATTAATTCTCAAAATAAATAAACAAACATAACAGCCTGATGTAACAAACTGATCTTCTACTAGGCCTTAGGTATTTGAAGGCACGCTCAAATAAACCAGCTATATCTGCCAAATTGCATCTCCATGGCCCCCAGCCGCAATTACACTGGCTCGGGGACAATTGCTTATCAATACCACCCGATACAGCCCACTAGGGATGGGCGAATGGTTGGCCCAAGCATGAGTTCGGGCCGAACATTGGCTGTTCCCCCAACAACCAAATTATTAGGGCGTTCAACCGTTTGTTCGGCCCACGGAACAACCATAATGCACTGCGCCACCGCACAGTGCATTGAAAGCCGAGTGGCTGAAGCAGTGAAAGCGTCGCCCAATCAGGGCACAGAGCACTGTCAGAGCCATGTTTGGACACGGTCATGATGACTCTATCCAATCATGGCTCATTGCCCTTAGTCCTGCTGCACACTATAAGCGTATTCTTTCAATAGCGGCCATTTTCAGTGCAATATGGGAGTGGAGAGAGGAGAGATTGAACAGGGCTCTGTTCAGTGCTACTAGACAGTTAGTGTGCTATTGTGATTCTATGGTCAGTGTAGTATATAATTTAGTGTGAATCTAGGGACAGGTCAGTCAGTGTAGTGACCACATTCATCTTTGCATTAGTGTGCATCTAGGGACAGTTCACATAGTGTCAGTGTAGTGACCATTTTAACACTGTATATTTCATTGCGTTACTGCAAGTTTTACGGCATATAGTTCTGTGCGTTACTGCAAGTTTAACGGCATATATTTCATTGCATTACTGCAAATTTAACGCCATATAGTTCTGTGTGTTACTGCAAGTTTAATGCCATATATTTCTGTGTGTTACTGCAAGTTTAAAGCTATACATTTCATTGCGTTACTGCAAGTTTAACGTCATATATGGGGTTTGTAGAGGGTATGCGGGAAATCAACAAGATTAAAAGTGATACATGTATTCATTGATCAAGCAGCATTTTACAAAAGATGGTCATGATAGAGGTATGGTCTGCCTTGTTTCGCCTGCGTAGGCTTCCTCAGGGGAACTAGAGACCACCATAAAATTGCACAACTACACGAGAAAAAATTGTATCAATGAACATGTACATGACATTTGAAAAAATGTATACATTTTTACATAGATTTTCACTTTAAAAAAACACATGAGTAATGGGGTGAGCATGTTATATCCAATTAGGGAAATAAAAAAAATTAAAAAAAAGGACGGTATAATCAAGGGCATGGGCTTGCATCCAAGTATGCCCTACAACTCTGTCCCAAAACATGGTCAGGTAATTGTGTTTTGTCAAAATGTAAGTGGCTAGAGCCATCTACTCTAGCCACTTACATTTTGACAATACACAGTTACCTTACTTTCTTACTTGGATGTAAGCCCATGCCCTTGATTATATTGTATTTTTTCTTTTTTTTTTCCCCTAATTGGATCTAACATTCTCACCCAATTATTCATGTGATTTAACCAGGCACCCTCCTAAACTTATTATGAAGTGTTAAGTAAGTAATTAGTAGGCCCGTCTGGCCACAAGGTGGACATGTCTGTTATACATGCCCACACAAGTATATTTCTTGACACATTAGTATGTATCAAATAGGTTAATTTCCTATCTTCCAAAATTACAGCTGGACTGTTTATGTCCCCTGTGGACGCACTGCGCTCCTCCCCCTATGTGACATGCATGGGCTCACGGGGTCTCGGTGGTTGCCGGGGTGAGTAAATGCAGATTGGACTGGATGAAATAAGTGATAATTAATCAATGTAAAAATGTATAAATTTGTTCAAATGTAATGTATATGTTCATTGATACAATTTTTTTCTCATGTAGTTGTGCAATTTTATGGTGGTCTGTAGTTCCCCTGAGGAAGCCGACACAGGCGAAACATGTCAGGACCATACCTCTATCATGACTATCTTTTGTAAAACTCTGCTTGATCAAGGATTACATGTATCACTTTTAATCCTGTTAATTTTTTTTTAACATGGAGCAATAAACCCTTTATATTTTATCAAGTGTTCTGTTTGTTTATGGCACTGTGATAATCCCACATACCCTCTACAAACATATTTCTATAGGGAATGAGATGCTGGATAATACTGTGTAACCAGACCAAGTATTCACACATTTGGATTTTAACGCCATATAGTTCTGTGCCTTAGTGCAAGTTCAGCGCCATATATTTCATTGTGTTACTGCAAATTTAATGCCATATAGTTCTGTGCATTACTGCACGTTTGAGGCATTATATTGCAGTATATTGTAGTGTATCCATGGAGTGTGTCTGTGTAGTGAGTGCTCAAATTCAAGTGCGCCAAACACCACTTTCCATTGATTAAAGTGCATCCATGTACAAATTAAACATCTTTATTACATGTGGTTAATAAGCACCCCCTCCATTCATGTCTGTGAGGACAACAAGGAGAGGCAGACGTTCCCATGGCACTGTTAGGGGTCCAGCAGCATATGTGTCCACAGGCAAAGGTGGGCGTTGTCAGTCCTCAGGCAGGGCGTCATTTCCTCTGTTTAGTGATGTTGCCCATGCTATCCAGCCACAGCACGCAGATGAGGTGGTGGACTGGCTTAATAAACTGTCCTCATCCTCCGTCACCCAAGCAGAGACTAGTACGCAGTCCACTGAAGCTGCCAGAGTGGCTAAACCTGCCTCCTTGTCCACAGCTATTCCTGCCATAGCCCCAGCATCAGGCATGGTGAAGTCAGCAGAGTTATTTAAACACTGCTTCAGCCACTTGCATCTTGACGATGCGCAGCCATTACTTGATTCAGATGTTGGTTTTGTGGTTGAGGAAGGCAGGAACATGAGCCTACATAGAAGGGAGAACACTGGTACTCAAATTGGCATTGATGTTCCCCCAGCTGCAGCCTATTGCCAAGTTGCCTCCAGTGGGAATGAGGATGGAGGAGATGATGATTATGATGAGGTCACTGACGTGACTTGGGTGCCAGCTAGAGCAGAGGAGGAAAGTGAGGGTGAGGCACAACCCTAAATGAGGCAGCCATCATGGAAGACCAGAGAGCAGTCAACCTATTCCATCACATTGTGGAGCTGTTATACACCCGACCCACTTTCCATAGCTCAGCTATCTGGGCCTTTTTTAGTACATGTGCAGCCAATCGCATGGTTGCCATTTGCAAACTTTTTCTCACGCACATCTAAACGTGGCAAAAACACCAGCCATTTGGGTACCACATGCTTGACAAGGCATTTAACCTCCCACCACTCAGCCCATTGGCAAGAGTACCTAAAAGTCACACAAAAGGGAACAGATCTGTCCCTCTTCCTCCTTACTCACCTCAGTCTGCCCCTGCTATACCTCTCAGCAGACTCCACTGACAGGGATGATGGTATAGCGAAGGGTGCCCTAGGTCCTTGCAGCACATCTGCCAGCAGCACACCACCAGCTATAGACTATAGCTGGCAAATTTCTCTGCTCCATCTGCTGCAGTGAAAAAAAGAAATACGGTCCCTGCCACACACATGCCCAGCGTCTAAATGCAAGCTTGTCAATGCTGCTAGCTCCCCAACTTCTGCCTTTCCGCTTGGTGGATTCTGCCCCCTTCCGTGAATTTGCAGAATGTGCTGTACCACAATGGCAGGTTCCCAGTTGCTATGTCTTTTCACGCAAGGCCATTCCATCTCTCTACCATCACCTGGAAGGAAATGTTGTGGCATCGTTGGGCAAGGCAGTCAACCGCAAAGTCCACGTTACTGCTGACACTTGGTCCAGCAAGCATGGGCAGGGACAATATATTTCGTTCACAGCACACTGGGTAACTCTGCTTGCAACTCGGAAGGATGCAGGACAGGGCTCAGTGCTGCAGCTAGTGGTGCCCCTACATCTCCATACAGCTGGTGATGACACGAGAATTGTCAGCTCTACCCCCTCCTCCTGCATGCCATCCTCTGCTGAATTGTCCTATGAACCTCAATGTACCCCCTAAGCGTTCAAAGGGCTATTCAATGAGTCAAGCTAAAAGGTGCCATGCAGTGCTTCAGCTGGTGTGTCTAGGGGAAAGGAACCACACGGGAGCAAAGATTCTTGCAGCTCTCCAGGGACAGGCTCAGCGGTGGTTCACACCATGCCAGCTGGAGCCAGGAATGGTGGACACATGTGCCATGCCTGGCACATGTCCTCAATTTGGTGGTGCAGTTTCCTAAATAGGTAGGCCAGAAGAGTCTGTAGCCATTTCAGGCGGTCATACACAGCCAGTGCACAGTTGGCTAAAATTCAGCAGGAATTCCGCCTGCCCATAAACCACCTGATTTGTGACATGTCCACCAGGTGGAATCTCGACTTTGGCAACACTGCAGCATCTGTACATGCAGCAATGGCTGCTCATAAAGGATGCATACACTGTATCTGTCACCATTTGAGGAGGCCACAAGGATGGTGAGCCGTGACAATGCATGCATCGGTGACACAATCCGTGTTGTGTTCCTGCTTTAGCAGACTCTGCATGGCATTATGGACAGGCTACTGGAGGCAGAGCAGCAGGAGGAAGAGAGGATTTCCTTTCCTCTCAACGCCCACTTTATGCAGACACCATGAGTCCTATGCCACAGAACACACAAAAGAGGAGAGAGAGGAGGAGGAGGAGTAGGAGGAGGAGTAGGAGGAGGAGGAGGAGGAGGAGGATTCTGGCAGTTTCTGAGGCATTGAAGCAGAGGAAGACATAGTCAAACCGTAAGTGATGGTTTTCCATCCCCAGAACCCTTGGGAGTAGTACTTGGCTGGAAGGAAGTAGTTCCAAATCCTAAAATCCTCAGTGACCCTGAGGAGTCTGCTTCTCATGCCTCCACAAATTTCCCTCATGTTTCCAAGCCTGCAAAAGGACCCAAGAATACGTGGCATAAAGGAGAAGGATCACTATTGGTTGGCAACCCTCTTTGACCACCGTTATAATGGTAAAGTCTCAGAACTCATCCCGTCCCCACAGAGAGTTCAGAAGATGAAATCTCTTGAGGACACCTTAAAGAGGAGTTTATTGAATGCTTTTTCCAACTCTGGTAGGTTACAGTGTAGTGGAAATCATTTTGAGGCTTCTGTTGGTCAAGGGAGGAGCGGTGGAGAAGGCAGCCGCCTAAGTGATGCATTTCTCCATTTTTATTAGTCCTTGCCGCCTAGGGTTGTTAGCTTCCACATCCCATCAGCTGTGTCTGCATCACATGGTGGACGATTTTCTAGGGGCGAAAACAGAGATGGAGAGCTTTCCAGTTGACGATCAACTGGCTTACTGGGTCATGAGAATAGACCACTGGCCAGAAATTGCTCAATATGCTATTGCGCTGCTGGGCTGCCCTGCATCCAGCATGCTTTCCGAATGGGCATTCAGTGCTGCTGGAGGTTTTGTTACTGATCATAGAATGAGTCTGTCCACAGACTCCGTGGACCGCCTGACTTATCAAAATGAATCAGTCCTGGATTACCAACAGCTATGAAGCCCCTGATGCCAATGTCGCTGATTAAGTGTTTTTGGGATGTTCTAGGCTGCCTAGCGTTGTGGGTGTTGATTTCATCTGGACAAAAGTTTTTGGTGTAGGTTTCATGGGCACAATTAACACCGAAATACCATTTTTTCTGAGCCTGTTTGACAGGTGCATATCATTGCAATTTTTGACAGCAAGGCCAATTCTTGCTTTCATCAAGAGTACCTCTTATAGGGTTATGGTGTGAAGGTGCCACTGACACCTAAAGACCAATTTTTCCGCACCTGTTACTTCAATCCAAAGTCTGGGGAAGAGACACCAGAATGTATCCAAAAAATCTTTAATCTTGTTCCCAGTGCACTACATTGTGGCCTCATCATACAGACTGGCTTCCCAAGCCGTTGCCTACAAAATAATGGAAGCTTGCAGGGAAAATGTAATTTTTATTTATTGCTGCAGCAGATTCTACCAACCAACCAATTAAATTAACCCCTATATTACTGAAGCCTAGATTGGCAAACCCAGTCATGTAGGCCTTCAACTTAAGCTGCGCATACAGCTTCCAGCCTGTAGCTATACAGGTGTTGGACAGAACTTTGTCCAGACGTAGATAGAGTGTTAAGTATGCCTGTCACTACAGAAATAATTAAAATGCCATTGCTGACTGCCACCTAAAAGAAATTGCTTTTCACATACCTGAAACAGTCATGCAGTGAATGGCAGAGAAAAGTCTAAATTCCTTATGATTGGTTTATTGCAGGTCAGTGATTCAGAAAGTACTGAAACCAGAGCATCAGCATGACAGCCAAACAACTACCATTTTCAGAAGGCGAGGTAATCTATATAATTCTCCAATGACAGATTTGATTTACTTTAAGGGCCTAACCATCTAAATTGGAGTGATGACATATTTGTATCATTTTTCAGAATGTAAATAAAAATACTGCGCTAAAAATAAATACAGTGTGTAAACTCAATCTATGTGAATTACATAAATTATATTAAACAATAATGTGACAGCTGCTGCTTTTGTTCAAATCAAACCATATAAAATCACACTCATAAGTAGTCCAGTGTTAGCAGCGCGAACTAAAAGATCGTGACCTTTAACCGTGAAATAGACCCTAAAACAAATGAGAGTGTTAAGTGACTTCGCGACGATTGTGACCTGATGAATACTCACACTAAAATATACCAAACTAAACTTGTTTTCGTCGTCGACAGTGTAATAACAAATTATATTAAATACATTAAGTGTATCTAACTCAAATGTGTGACATAAATAAAAATCGCGTCATAAAAATAAATGTAAGACTTTTTACTATGTTTATACAGTAGTGAGGTTAAATCTACCAATCCGGGAATTTCATTTAGTTTAGACAGTAACCTCTTAATATATCTAATGGAGCGGAAGACTTTTACCATCAACAAACCGACAGTACGACTACGAGACCAAAGTCATGAAAGACTTAGTGACTGGACGTTATTTGGTTAGTATTCCTTAAA
>BLSH010505079.1:208001-224883 GCA_018402905.1 Glandirana rugosa
CCATGGTTGGGGGTCATCCAAATGTGAGCTGTTGGAGGTGGTCAGCTGGAATCACTTTAGTAAAGGAGCCTTCTGGATGCGTCTGAGAATACGCACAGGATAGTTTGATCTCTCCTGCTGAGCTGACTGGGTTGGAGCCATACGGTCCTTTTGTGCTGGTCTTTTGCCGAGTCCTTATGGATGTATAAAAAGGTGTTTTATACTCCTAATTCTGGTGAGCCTCCAATTGTATTTTTCCCTGCACGTGGTGATTTGAGGTGGAAGATTTAAATAGAAGATTTGCTTTTGCTATTTATGCACCTTAAAGAACTTGATTTTCTAGCACTGGAAATTGGCACTTTATCTGGGATTTTGTTTACTCTCACAATTCACTGAAGCGCTGCTAACACTGGACTACTTATGAGTGTGATTTTATATGATTTTTCAGAATGTGTTAGTCTTCTCTCCAACCAGTAGTACCTAGACATGTGCATGGCCGAAATTTTTTTTTTTTTTTTTCGGTTTCGTTTTATTCAGGGTTTTTTTTCCTGTTTTTTGGATCATTCGTCATGACTGAAATTCATAAAAATTGTATTCAATATATTCTGTTCATATAGATGCGGTATTCGTTCTTTCGGTAATTTGTGAATTCGGAAAAAAACTAATTCAGTTAGTTCCATTCGTATAGATTCGGTATTCGTTATTTTCGTTAATTCGTGAATTCTGAGAAATTTTAATTCGGTACATTCCATTCGTATAGATGTAGTGTTTGTCATTTTGAAAATTCGTAAATTCTGATAAATTTGTATTCGTTACGTTCACTAACAGGTAGACAAATTTGAAAAGAAATTCCAATACCTATAATTTAATAGTTTATAACTATTATTATAGGTTTTTATTCTTGTTATTATTAATATTAAATAAAAAAAAACTATAATAATGGTTATGGTTAAGGAACGTAATCATTTCATTATAATAGAAATTATCCAAATGTTTTTTGTTCTTTCGGATTTTCACATTTTTGTTCTTATTTTTGAATTTTTGTTCTTTTGGATATTCATTCTTTTTGAAAATTTGTTTTCGGAAAAATTAGAGAAACGGTTTTTCATTAATTTGGATGTTCCCGAATTAACAAATATACAGAGTTTTGACGAAAAAACGAATTCGGAACGAAACGAATTGCACATGCCTAGTAGTACCTCATGCATGTTTCTGCTGTTCATGGGCCAAGAAAGGGGCCCCACATGAAGGTTTATCAGGGACTGGAATCTTGCCTCACATACATAGCATTGGCACCCAGGCAGCAATTCAAGGGCTAGGCATGGCAAAATATAATAACTAGCATATTATAGGACAATACATTCCTTGCATCATTTTTAACACCAGAGGATTTTAAGTATAAAACAAATGTCTGCCTTTGCCATCTGCTCCTCCCCTTTCACAAATCTTGGATCTTAGTAATAAGATGTTAATGCAACTCTAAATGGCTCATTCACACCATGTTGATCGAGCTGCATTGATCAACGCAGGTTCAACGTGAAAGCACAAGGAATCAATTGTTTTCTATTTAACTCCATAACATTGTGTTGAGGTGGTTGTGGTGCTTTGAATGAAATGGCAGCATGCTGCAGAGCACCACAGTGTATTGCAACGTGCTGTGGTGCATGGAGTTGAATGGAGTGCCATTTTTGAGACACAAGTTAAAAAAAAAAAAAAAAAGGTCAACAGTGTGACGCATTGGAACAATGCATTGCACTGCATGAGTTCAGCACTCAAGTACCCATGTTTTCCTGGTTGGAGGGAAGTATCTGTTGGCGGGAGATACTTCTCTGACTACGTCAAGTGTGTGGATGGGGTCTACTCACTCGTACATGTGGGGTAACACTCACCCGGAGTGTGCTCATCAATGCCTGGGAGCAGACGGAGACTGCGTTCATGTGAAGAATCTAACATTAAGGCAGCACCCCAACTGAGGGCACATTCACATCCAAAGCATCATATTTTCAAGCGTTTGTTTTTTGAGCATTTTTTGTAGCAGAATTGCACGTTTTTTACAGCTTTTGTCAGGCATTTTTTTAGGCGTTTTCCAGCTAAAAGGTGTTAAGTGCTGCTGAAAAAGGGGATGGAGAGCTTCTGTTTGAGCAGAAAACGCATGAAAAAATGTTAGGAGATAAAAAAAACACTTGATAATTGCCCATGTCACACTTTTCAGTCATTTTGAATTCTGTCTGAAAGTAGCTCATGTACTTTGAGCAACAGGCGTTTTTCTACAAATGACAGGATGCTCAGAAGAACAAGGGCTATTTAAAACAGTAGGTTTGCAGAATTCCCCTATGGGGGGAATAGTGTAAATCTTCAGGTCATCATGGGACCTTTTTACCAGGAGGTTTTCCTTCTGTAGCCTTCTAAGGAAGTCCCCTTTAATTGCATCATTTGTTTTATGCCAGATCAGTTGAAAGCTCCTAGTAATGGCACAAGGATTCCTATCACTCGCTTCATGATGTAAGATGCTACTGCCTCAGGTGTAGCATACTTGATTTTGGGATCATGCGGTTGGTAACTGGTAAGTCAGGTTTACAGTATGATCCATTACATTCAAGGAACATCTCCAGGTGTCAAATTGGAAGAGCCCCTTCTCTTCCTTCTGATCCTGGTGTTCTTGTACACCAAACTGTGTTTCAATATACTCTCACCTCTGCCTTCCAACAGTGTGGGTTCTATCACCCTGACATCTCATTTAGCTGGATACACACTATACAATTTACTTTAGATTTTTTTTCTTTTAAATTTACCAAAACCATATAATATGAGGTCAAACGTAAACACTTTCAATTTGTATGCAATCAGGCAGGCCATTGCACTACATAGTTGAAGGTAAATCTAAAGCAAATCTAACAACAAAAGTTGTATAGTGTGTATCTAGACAGATTCAGGTTTAGCACCTTTCAGTTTCTAAGAGCCTTGTGCGTTACTCCCTTCTAACATTTGGTACATTACACTGAGGAATGTCACACTCATAGCTGTCTCAAAACAGGCAACCTCTTTCATTATCGCAGTCCTTCCTTTGAAATTAAGAATTAGAAATGCTAGGCTTTAGCCCCCTGTGGTAACTGTCTGGTTTACATTGAGGACATAGCTGTCCTTCCTACTTCCGCTTAGGAGGTTTTCCTGGCTTTTGGCCCAGTACATTTTTTTCCCGTTAACCACTTTTTGCTATTGGTCTAGGTTTCTTCCTGTTCAAGTAGTAGGTTTTCCATCTGTTTTAGGTGAACATTTGGATGGTCCTCCAGTATTGCTGGATGTGGCTTATAGTTTTTTCAGGCAATAGTTTCCCCTTAGAGGTGAGTCTCTGTCCTAGTCTGGATCACCAGGTTGATCCTTCGTTTTCTCCCACTGGTCATGGCAGTTCCCCATACCAGTTGTCTTGCACTGCCATTTTAGTGTTGATTCAGACATTTCCCACCCCTCAATTGGACTGCTTTTGAATGTCTTGTTTTGAAATTCATGTGCCCCTCAGTGGATGATAAAGAATATGATTTTTGTTTTTGACATAACATTTTTTCTTGAAGTCCATTGAGGACACGGGTCCTCACCAGCCCACCCCCAGTGTTATTGGCCATATGTACTGCTTGCTCACATACCTAAGATGGGTAGAGGACTGGTTTCCAAGGTTTTTATTTCAGTTTGCTGGTGTCTTAACCTCCTGTAGGCTGCAGTATAACCCTTATGTTATGGAAACACCATCTCTTTCTCAATTCAAATATGTAACTAAGCATTCACAGCCCTGCCCATTTATTTCACAGTTTAGAAAACACTGTTTTTAAACTACTGATTACTTGAGTTTGGATGCACAAAATAGAAACATTTTCAACTCTATGTTGGTTCATATATGATAGAGTTACTTGCCAGGTTAACTTCTCATTCGCAAAAAAAAAAATATTGTATCTAAAATACCTGGAATATCCAATCTCTGCACATACAGATTTTGCACTGTTTGCATCAAAACCATCACTGCATATATAGCTCCAAGTTCCCGAGGATGTCAAGATTTGTAAGATGGAATCAACATCTGTAAGCCTGACTGTAAAGCAAGAGGAGAGAATATGTTGTGTTGCAATACAGAATCATTCTTTGTTAACAAAATATTTCACCATGTAAATCACAGAATTAAAATTGTAATTACCTTGTCAAAACCTTTTCAAATTTGACATACAAGGTATATATTTTGATGGGCTCATGATACCTGTGCACATTTCACTTCCACCAATCATAGAAGGTAATACTCACCAATGGAGGTGTTGCTGAAGTCTACTCGCTGCACACACCGCAATTCATCTTCGTCATAAGCACAGTCCGCCTGGCCATCACACCATTTGTTCAAAGGAATAAATTTAAATGACTTGTTGCAGAAGAAGTAGTAATTATCAAGCACCACTTTAACTGAAAGAAAATGTGAAAATAACAATGCAACTTTATTTTTTTATTTTTTTTGTGTGTGTGTTTAACACTGAAAAAGGCATGATCTTATAAAACCAAGCTGCACTCATAACTTTTTTTTATTAAAGGGTTAGCGCATCTGTCTATATTTATTGCTGTCTGTGTCACTACTGGGGAGATTTCTCTACACTTCCTGTTAGGATAGGAAGTGATGGGAAATCTCTCTGGCAGAGACAAAGATAAAAACTAATTTTGGGGGATTGAAATAAAGTGAGAACTTTGAGAATGTCTTTATGGTCATTTATGCCTTTCTATCTCGGTGACAACCACAACCCAAATTTTTGTAAGGGCATCACAGGGACAGAAAGTGAGGTACAAATTCTCCAGTGTGGTCACATGCAGAAATAAAAATTCCTAACGTCTTACCAGTCTTGATCAGAGTCTTCACTATTTAACTCCATGTTGGTTTTTTTCCCCTGAATGGCAAGGTTGCTTTAAAGTGTCTATGTAGTGTTTGAGTGGGGAAGGATTGGAACTCCTGTCAGATATTTATTGCTATCCGGTGTGCCGTTAGGGACATTTACCTATACTTCCTATCCTGCTGACCACAGTTTCACCAGGGAGGAAGTGAGGGAAATCCACAACAGAGACACGCAGGGCCAGCGCTAGCACTAGGCAAACAACTTAGTTGCCTAGGGTGCACTGCCGCCTAGTGCGCAGCCATGGCCACTGCTTTCCCTACTCTCTGCTGCAGGGGTGTAGATAAGGGGGGTCAGGGGGGTCCAAACCCCTTCCCTGAGCATGCATCAATGTCACAGCAGCTAGGCTAGTAATAGTCTTTCAGCTCCGGGTGCCGCACTACCACACACCAGCCTGTCTTCTCCGTGCTGCTGGTAGGCAGGATGGCCTGGCAGGGAGGCAGGGACAGTGATTATAAATCATCCCATAATATAATACCATGTGTTTCCAGCCTGCCCGAATTGTAAAATAATATGCCAGGACTCAGGAAGTCCTGAGTGAAGTCAGGAGGGAGGGACTTATGAGCTTCAGCTACCCATTGCCTGAGAAGGCAGCAGGGGGTGGTGCCACTGCCTTCTCAGCCAATGGGTACACAAAATGTGCAGTCCATCATTCCTACGAAGTCTTCATCCCGTGTGCTTCCTGTCTTAGTGGGTGTGGGATGAAGCCAGGGGAGGGCTGCGCCGGGGGGCAGGGTGCAATTGCCCCCCAGGCCACCCTAACTTACATTCAAAATGGCCGATGGCTGCTGCTCGCTCACAATTTTTCATTCTTGTGGAGGAAGGAAGAAGGGGCCAGGGCCTCAGCCACCAACTAACTGCAGGCAAAGGGGGGCGCCCAGGGCCGGCCCTGCCATGGATCCCGCTGGGCCCATTGGGCTACCCCGGGGAAGGGGGGGCACCGCCAGATTACACAGAGCGGGGATATCCCACTTACAAAGCCCTACCTCCTGGACCAGCTTCTATAATAGACAGCACACTGGTGATGTATATCATAGGAGCCGGTCCAGGAGGAGGGACTTCATATGACAGCGGCCACGCCAGGTAAGCCCCACTCTGTGTAATCTGGCGGCTTTCCTCTCTCTGCATTGCAGGCTGCATTGGATGGGCACAGATCAGGCTGCATTGATGGGCACAGATCAGGCTGCATTGATGGGCACAGATCAGGCTGCATTGATGGGCACAGATCAGGCTGCATTGATGGGCACTGATCAGGCTGTGCTGATGGGCACTGGTGAGCCAGCATTGATGGGCACTGATCAGGCTGCATTGATGCATTATTTTTGTTAAACCTCCTTTGTTGCTATTAACATTAAATTATCTTACCACGTTGTATCATATTTGTCTTGCTTCATAACATCAATATCCTTTCTAAAACCAGGTGGGCATGGATGGTGAGCTGATTCGGTGGTTCAATGGGCCACTTTACTGGACTTGCCCCCCAGGCCTAAGGCTGCCAGCCCTCTCCTGGATGAAGCAGCTCTGATGTGAGGAGACGTCTGCACACCAACAGAACTGCATGCAGAGAAGGTTCTGCGGAAATTGAGGTGAGGGAAGAGAAAGCGTTTTGCTCCAGCAGATTGCCTGATCACCCTACCTTTTTTTCCTGGAAGGGAGATGAAAAGCAGCCTTGCATAGGCTGCATTTGCTGGGATCTCCACTGTTTGTAAAAATTTTGAAGTTGTATTTTTTTGCAAGTAGCTGGTCTTGTCTAGAGCACAAACTAGTCTAGCACCGGCCCTGGAGACAGGATTAAAATCTGGCAGGGGTTCTAGCTTTCCCCTACTCTACTATACAAAAGCATTTTTATTTCTGTTTTTTCTTGCCTTTGGAGAGTTACCCTCACTTCTTGTCTGGTAAAATGTCAGAAGGACAGAAAGTAAAGGTCGATCTCTCTAATGAAGCCCTGGATAGCAGTTAAAAACGCTACAAAGATACTCCCTCTTACTCGCTCCATCCAAGACTAAGGCCAGCTATAGATGCCCAATAGCCTTCTAATCATATTTCCTTCTTCAGTCCCGTGGGCTGAAGGAAAGAGATCACTTGTTTCCCCCATCCATGCTAAACAGGTGTACAGCTATCAGAGTACCCAGACAACGAATGCATCTGTTTGGATGTAATCATTGTTCATCCAACAATTTTACACCCAACTACTTTGATTTTTCAAAGTTTGTCAAGACAAGTGGTGCCAAAAGACCATTGAAGGCTCAGATTATGGCCAATTGCTAGTTTGAGTAAATGTATTGCCCGCTTAAGAATTTTTTTTTGCCAAGCTATGAAGTATATTGAAAACAATGTTATATCACAGGTATTAGAAAAGCAGCCACACTAATATATACCTGCCACAAATGTTTCCTATTTTTAGAGTGCCGCCCATAAAAATATGTATTTCTTCACTTACTCAGTATAGCTATGACCACCAAAGAAGCCACCACGAGGGCAGCTGTTGTAAGGGGAACGCAGTATCTTCTGAGAGTTGATATTTTTGCAGGCCGGTAAAGTACATGAGGTGGTCTAGCCCCAGGTCTTGGTGGACCTCGAACAGGACCAGGATTCCTAGGAGGACCCACGGGCCTAGGGGCAGGAGGTCTGTTAACAGCTGCTGGAACACTGGCAGGTCCTGGAGAGACACGAGTGGGTCCTGGAGCTGTAGTATCAGTAGCCCTAGCAGGGTTGGCTGCAGGTTGTGATATTCTTGCTGGTTGTCGTATATTTCCTGTGGCACCTGAAATAGCAATGTGTAGTGACTGAAAAATACAGAGAAAGGTAGATCAAACAGTAAAAAAGGCATATGATAGAGTCTATATTGGTGTGCATTAACAGCAGTTTTTGTTTTTCTTCACTGTATCAGATTTATTGCTTATTGCTAACTATAGGCAAAACACATTTCTTTTTCATAGCAAGTTTGGAATAGAGCAAGATAAGTTTATAACCCCAGTTTTCATGTTCCATAGCCAAACTGGAAGTGAAAGAAAATTTTTGCAAATCGTGGTTCTAAAGGCAGAAGGTTTTTTATCTTAATGCAGTCTATGCATTAAGATAAAAAAACCTTCTGTGCACAGCAGCCCCCCTTACCCCAGAAGGAGAGGGTAAATCTCCTTAATGGGGACATAGACAGCAATAAAAACTGACAAGCATTTTAACTAGGGTTGCCACCTTTTCTTGAAGTCAAACCCGAACACTTTAGCGGCGCACAGCAATTTCCTTTTATAGTATATACTGTACACATATCTTGCTATTAAATAACAATTCTAATCATATGAAGTTAATAACAAGCATCCCCCTTTACATCTAAATCCACAGAGTTCCCCTTTTACATCTGAACTCGCAGAGTTCTCTTTCACTGTAAGGGGGACTCTGCAGATTCTGATGTAAGGGAGAACTCTGGGGACTCTAACATAAGGGATGCTCTGGGAACCCTGATTTAAAGGGGGAACACTGAGAACTCTGTACAGAGGACTCTGGTGTAAGGGGGAACACACTGGCCTCTGGTGTAAAGGGAAACTCTGATGTAAGGGGTGCTCTGAGAACCCTGATTTGCCTTACTGTACTCACTCAGAGGCAGGAGAGAGAACAGGGGAGGGGGGGGGGGGGGAGACTTCAGTCACAGACAGGGATGGATGGTGAGCTCACTCATCCCTTGGCAGTCAGCTCCTCTCATCCAGATGTATCTGAGGCTTCTGGGCTTCAAACTTCTGGCCCCTCCTTTCCTTTTCTGAGGCGCAGCACCCAGGATTGGAGTGTGGGCAAATACAGAGAGGTAGGGGCGGGAGGAAGAGGTGCAGATTGAGCCCGCTCTCCTCTCCCATCTGTGTGTGTGTGTGTTTGAGGGGGATTTTTAGTGCTTGCTTTGGGCAATGTGAAAGAGAGTGTAACAGACACTCTCAGCTTAGACAACTGAGTCCAGCAACCCTGCTGAGAAGCCATAGTCCAGTATGAATAATGTGTCCAAGTTTCAGGCAGTCTGAAACCCGGACGCATGATTCCAAACCCCAACTGTCCGGGTGAATCCTGGACAGGTGGCAACCCTAATTCTAACAATAATAGACTAGCAGGGGTGTCTAAAACTGTTGCTTTATTAATATGGCTTAAAGTGATTGTTAAGCTACTTGTATAAAAAGCTCCCATCCCCTCTGTATTAGAACAATAAGTTCCCCTGTGTCTGTGTTATATCATAAATATGCTTATCTGTACTGATAACACAGCGTCTTCCTGCACTCAGTTGCCTCCTCTCTCCTTTGCCAGCTGACAATTCAAGCAGGTGGGGCTGAGCACTGCAGCCGACGTCAGCCGGGGAAGAGAGGAGAGAGAGCTAAGGAGTTACATGATCGCAGGAAGACTGTTTTTATCAGTACAGATAAGCAGAGGCGTAACTAGAACCTTCAGGGCCCCGGTGCAAGAAATTATGAAGGGCCCCCTGACCCCTGGCCAGGGCCCTTCCCTCTTCCCACTGATCCTGGGGCCCTTTACTCCCATCGTGGGGGGCCCTTTCACAAGTTCTGCAGCAGGCCCCAGGGGGACCAGGGAAGCACACAGGGGCCCTGGGAACAGCAGAAGACAAGTAAACTGGATAGAGGAAAATGGAGGAGATTGGGTCCTCTAAATGCCACCCCCGCCATCCCTCCTATTCAGGTGTACAAGGGAGGCACATGGGCCCCCTGGACCATGGGGCCCGGTTGCAATTGCAACCCCTGCAACCCCTATCGTTACGCCCCTGCAGATAAGCATATTTATGATATAACACAGACACAGGGGAACTTATTGTTCTAATACAGAGGGGATAGGAGCATTTAATGTTAACTATGAGAGCAGCAGGAGCGGGGCTGAAACGAGCTGACACTCAGAGAGGGGAGGGGGGAGAGGAGGAAGAGAACACAGGAGACAGGGAGCAGGGCTGCAGATGATGAAGGCACGTATTGACTCCGGTGTCAGGGCTCAGGAGGCTCAGCGTACAGGGGGAAGGCAGAACCAAGCAGGATCAGCCAGGTATTAAAGGTGATACAGGGGGCAAAATAACACAGCACAAGCACTATGCTGTATAACATGCTTTAACCCTTTCGCTGCCAGAGCCGTTTTTGCGTTTTTGGCACACGTTTAAAAAATCATTTTAGGCCTGAAGATTATGCAAAACCCCCAAACATGATCTATTTTCTGAAAGCAGACACTCTAGAGAATAAAATAGTAGTTCCAATTTTTTATGTCACATGATATTACCTCAAAAGGTCTAGGAAACGCAAAATTTCAGTAAAAAACACACCAATGTAAATTGTAGGGCAAATAAAGGTAATAAATTACCCACATTTTTTGTAAAATGTAAAAGAAGAGGTTGTGCCAAGGAAATAGATACCCAACATGCCAAAACCTTACATTTTTGTGCTCCCCGTGAAATGGCGTTAAACTTCAGTACCCTATATTTTCTATGGGTGACACTTCAGAAGCCCCCTATAGGTATCAGTTTAGTGTTACGGAGGAGGTCTTGTGTTAGAATTATTGCTCTCACTCTGGCGTACACGGCGATATGTAACGTGTATCGCAATCGGCATTTTCACATGTAGGCGCCACAACGCATGCGTTTATATTAGTGCATGTGTATATTGGGGGGGGGGGGGATTTGAGAGTTTGGGTGTAACTTTTTTTGCAAAAAAAAAAAAAAAATAAATAATAATAATTTTTTTTTTTTTTACCTTAACTTTTTTTTTTCCCCTCACATAGGGAACAACAATTCCCCTATGTAATGATTTTTGGTGACAGGTTCTCTTTATTGAGACATGCAGGGTCTCCCTTGTACTCCGCTGAATGTTTTGCAATGCACATCGCATTGCAAAACATTATTTCCCGGCAAAGAGAGCCGGGGACACCGAAGTGACGGGTCACTGCAAGAAGGCGAGGAGAGCTGATGTGTGTCTGCTCTGCTCCTTCCCCTCTACACGCCGCCACCTGCCATGGAATCCCAGGCCCGCAGATGGGCAAACCGAGGCCGTTACTGGGGGTCCGTGAGAGTGATCGGGCGGCGGCGGCGACCGCTCTCATCTGCCAGGCAGGAGTCTGCCTGTCAGTTACACACACAATCCCAGTGGCTGCATTGGATTGTGTGTAATACCCCCCACCGTTAGGTCCATACGATACATAACATACACTCTAAAAGTTTTTCTATAGTAAAAAAAACACTAACATTTACACAGGTTATTCTTACTGTGCAAAATGTGTTAGTTGGAGTTTGTGAGTCTTATTCTTAAAGTGATATCACTCCAATACCAGGTACATAGAACACTTCCTGCCCAGACTAATTTTCAGCTTCACTGACGGGCACTGATGAGGCAGTACAGACTTGCACTGTTAAGGTGGCAATGATAAAAGTTGCACTGATGATGGGGCACATATATGCAGCTGATAGGTGGCACAGGTGGGCACTGATAGGGATGGCACTGGCAGGCATCATATATGGGCACAGTGCCATCCCTACAGTG
This sequence comes from Glandirana rugosa, assembly GCA_018402905.1. Classification (NCBI taxonomy): domain Eukaryota; kingdom Metazoa; phylum Chordata; class Amphibia; order Anura; family Ranidae; genus Glandirana; species Glandirana rugosa. The sequence goes on from BLSH010505079.1 coordinate 219,403, forward strand.
CACTGTATTGCCCTTACCTGGTGGTCTAGTTGGGTCTCCCTGGTGGTCCTGGGCGGCCTCCTCATGGTGTCCCGGGGGGGCTCCCTGGTGGTCCTGGTCGGCTCTCTGGTGGTCCAATGGGGTGATCCTGAGGGAGGGGGCTGCACTGATAAACGTTCAGCGCAGCCCCCCCCCCCCCCGTCAGAAGAGCAGCTGATCGGCTCTCCACTGCTCAGGCCTGCAGACCTGAGCAGAGGAAAAGCTGATAAATGGCTCTTCCTATTTACACTGTGATCAGCCGTGATTGGTCACGGCTGATCACATGGTAAAAGGTTTCCGATGGAAGCCTTTTACCTCGGTCGGTAATGCGGTGGGTCAGACTGACTAACTAACCACCGGTTATCCTGAAGACGTCATATGACGTCCAGTCAGGATAACAAACCCCCCGCCCGACCGTCATTTGTCAATAGGCCGGGCGGGAAGTGGTTAAGTACTTTCAGCCGCTGATTAAGTCAGTCACTTACTGAGTATGTCATTTCTTTATCATATAAACCTTGTCAATGTTCCTTTTCAAGCTGGTACCATAAATGTTGTCCTAGGTTTCCTGTTTTAACTACTTCCTGTCTATAGGATGTACCCATAAATCCTTTGATGGGAAGGGTAATATCTCGGTCAACATTGCAGTTGCAGTGGTGACCAAGAAATATTTTTTTTTAGCGCCGGCAATTCCCGTCGATGTAAAAGTATATCTTAGGGACTGTAGAGGCACTTCCGGTTTCAGTCTCAAGTAAACAAGCCATAACTGGCTTGTGAAATCACCTGATATCTTGTTTTGACCAGATGCTTTGGTGGGTAAAGGAGAGATCTGGGGTGTCAGACCCCAGATGTCTCCATAAAAAGAGGACCTGTCATGGTCCATGCTATCACGAGGGATTTCGTTCATCCCTTGTGATAGCAATAAAAGTGATAAAAAAAAAATAAAGATAGTGTCATTTTTTTTCCCTTTAAATAAGATAAAATTTTATTTATATATATATATATATATATACACACATATACACACACATATACACACACACATATATACACACACACACACACACATTTTTTTAAGGCACCCCAGTTCCCCTGAGCTCATGCGCAATTCGGTCCTTCATGCATATGTAAACGGTGACCCGTCCACACATGTGAGGTATCGCTGCGAACGTCAGAGGGAGGACAATGATTTTAGCACCTCCTGCCCAATTGTAAACTGGTAACCTGTAAAGTGGCTCTGTTCCATGGGCATACACAATTTTAAGCGTAACATGTTTTGTTATCTATTTACTCAACATAATGTTATCTTTTATATTTTACCAAGCAATTGCATATTATTTTGTGTTTTTGTGCATTAAAATACATTAAAGTGTATTTTTTGCAAAAAAAAAAAAAAAAAATTGTTTGAAAAACCACTGTGCTGTGACAAAAATAACCAACATCCACCATTTTATTCTCTAGGGCCTCTGCTTAAAAATATATATGATGTTTGGGGGTTACAAGTAGTTTTCTAGCAAAAAAAATATGTTATTTATATGTAAGAGGAATGTTTAAAATTGGCCCAGACTGAAAGTAAGGTGGCTGCTGCACTGCAATATCCACTGTTAACCCTATCCTATGAAGACTGGAAGTTCAGGAAAACAGCACAGAGAGCAGCAGCCAGCAACATTGAAGGTTGTAAACTGCCAGTACTGGGGCAAGAATTTTAACAAATGGTTTAATGGGAAATGTTTATTTGACTGTGCTCAATGAGCTAAGCTAAAAAACGCTCAGGGTTTATTACTTCTTTAACCACTTACCGCCCAAATGACGGAGGAACGCTGCTGCTTTCGTTCTGGAAAGGACATCGCCCCAGAGCGCCCGCTCTGGCGCGCAGCGGCGCACTGCGCAACCCCAATCTCTGTAAAGGTCTGCTGTCACGGCTTTTTACATGTGACCAGCTGTGATTGGACACAGCCGATCACATGGTTAAACAAGGAAATATCGTAGTGTGTGGTGAGGAGAGCCGATCAGCGGCATCTCCTCGCAGGGGACATCTAAACATGTAATAATCAGGGCAGCGATCATCAGTGCCATGATTACAATAAAGCACCACCAGTGCCAGCAATCAGTGCCCACCACTGCCAGCAATCAGTGCCCATTAGTGATGCCAGTCAGTGCCGGCTATCAGTGCTGCACATCAATGTCCATGACTGCTGCCCTTCAGTGCCACCCATCAGTGCCCATCACTGCCGCTTATCAGTGCCCCCTATCACTGCCCATAAGTGCAGCATATTAGTGCCTCCTCATGTGTGCCACCTAAATCAGTGCCCTAAGTGCTGCCTCGTCAGTGCACATCAGTGGAGAAAAATTACTTATTTACAAAATTATTTTTCAAAACTTAGACTTTTTTTTTTGTAAAAATTAAAAAACCCAGCAGTGATTAAATACCACCAAAAGAAAGCTCTATTTGTGTGAAGAAAACGATAAAAATTTCATGAGTACAGCATAGCATGACCTCGCAACTGTCATCCAAAGTGACAGCGCTGAAAGCTGAAAAATGGCCTGGGCAGAAAGGGGGTGAAAGTGCCCAGTATTGAGGTAGTTAAAGTTCTCTTAAAACTGTATCCAATACTACTTTGTCAACGGGATGAAAACATTGCTGTTATCTAAGGGAATTTGAAAAATAATGAACCCTCTGCAAGGTCAACAGGTAATTATGTTATAGGCAGGACCAAAAAAAAAATTGTTAATGCTACTGAGAGATTGCATTCAATATGTATTTTTGATTTTGTCCAAAGTTTCATTTTAAATTTTAATTTCTTTAAGATAAAAAAAAAAAAAAACAAAAGAAAAAAAAAGAACTTTGATTAAAAGAGAGAGTCTGTAAACTTGTAGAAAATGTTTTATATCACTTTAAGTTGAATTAGTGTACAGCAGCATAGAAGCTCGGAAGAATAGATCCACTATAAAGCCTGGTACACATGATGAGAATATCAGACAAATGATCGTCTTTTTTTTTTTTCAAACCAGTCTCATATCGAAAATTAATAGGTCACTAGAGTTACGAAAATTCCCGTAAGACAGTATGCCACTTCCCGCGATGATGTAATGTATTGTATTGGAATGTATTCTTTTGTTTCCGAACATGCACGGTCTTGTTCACTCAATTATGGACAAATACTGTGCTGAGTAACCGTTTGACCTCCGAAGGGTTTTACCCTCTTCCTGACCAGAGCATTTTTTTGCTATTTGGCACTGCGCTACTTTAAGGCTGTAAAAGATGTTTTTGACTGCTAGAAGCCAGCGTCTAAAAACTGCCATTTTGTCGCGTTTTGGAGCATTTTACATTTTGTTTTTTTTTTTTTAAATGGAAACGCCTGTAAACGAAATGGTCCTAGACGCAAGTTACCGCATTTAGCGATGTTTATAAGCGGTTTGGCATTTCAAATGCCTCTGAACTGGCATCTGAACCCATTTTTTTGCATTCCAAAAAAAGCCTCTATACTCTACTGCCTGGAAACGACCTTAACCACTTCAGATCAACCAACCTTAACCAATCAGCCGATTGACGGCTACAGCGCGGATCTGAATTGCCAGGGCGCCGTCAATTGACATCCGCCCCTTTATGCACTCCAGGCGCTGTCTCTTGCGTGAGCATGCCCGCGGGTCGGGCTGACTCGATGTCCGCAGGAGACGTGCGATCCCTTCAAAGAGGGCCAGAACGGGAAACCGCCGATGTAAACACGGCGGTTCCCTGCTCTGTGAGGGGGGACTTGACAGATCTACTGATCCCTGTGATTTCTGTTATGTCCCTGTCAGCCCCGCCCCCCCCCACAGTTAGAACACATACAGGGAACACATTTAACCCCTTCACTGCCCCCTTAGTGTTAACCCCTTCCCTGCCAATGACATTTATACAGTAATCAGTGCCTATTTTTAGATCTGATCGTTGTATAAATGTCATTGGTCCCAAAAAAAAAAATAAAAAAAATAAAAAAAAAACGCCATAAACCAATTTCCATAGTTTGTAGGTGCAATAACTTTTGCGCAACCCAATCAATATACGCTTATTGTGATTTTTTTTTACCAAAAATATGTAGAAGAATACACATATCGGCCTAAACTGATGAATAAATTTGTTTTTTTATTTTTGGATATTATAGCAAAAAGTAAAAAAAAAAAAAAATTGTTCTTTTTTTCAAAACTGTCGCTCTTTTTTTTGTTTATAGCGAAAAAAATTAAAAACCGCAGAGGTGATCAAATACCATCAAAAGAAAGCTCTATTTGTGGAAAAAAAGGACATCAATTTTGTTTAGGTACACACCTAGGAGATTTCCAAAGCGATTTGTGTCTCCAAGTTACTCCAAATTGCTTGACATCAGAAATCTCATTGAAATGAATGGGAGCCGTCTTAATATACACTACTCAAGTCGCTCCGAGTCTGAGGCGACTTCTGAAAAGGTTCCTGTACTACTTGGAGGCGATTTCTAGGAGATTTCAGCCCATAGAAGTCAATGGAAGTCGCTTCCAAGTCTGATCACATCTATATATAAGCGATTTTCCAGGAAGAAGAAAGGAAGAAGAAAAGAAATATCCCAACTGCTTTTATTATTTATTCCTCTGATTGGCCAGACAAAGTTGCCTGGCATGTAAATCGCGCTATAGAATCACTTGAAGTTGCGCTGTAAAGTAGCGCTGAAGTCTCTTTCAAATCACCTAGCAAAGTCTCTTCTGCAGTCGGATCACCTATTTGTGACCCAGCCCTTAATGTACTGATAAGATAACAGAGGGAAGTTCAGGGGCAGCTGAAAAAAAACGCCCAAATGCCTCTAAACGTCCGTTTACCAGCAGCAGTGTAAATGAGGCCTAACTGGTAATTGTGCGGTCATGCAGCACTGTACCCAAACTAAATTTTGTGCCCTTTTTTTCAACAAATAGAGATTTCTTTTGGTGCCATTTTATCACCACTGGGATTTTTATTTTTTGTGGTATAAATGAAAAAAATACGGAAAATTTTGAAAAAAACCCAATATTTTCTACTTTTTGTTATACAAAATATCCAATAAACTTACATTTTGTCATACATTTAGGCCAAAATGTATTCGGCCACATGTATATGGTAAAAAAAAAAATCCCAGTAAGTGTATATTGGTTTGCACAAAAGTTATATCGTCTACAAACTATGGCATATACAGTATGTCACAAAAGAGAGTACACCCCTCACATTTTTGTAAATATTTTATTATATCTTTTCATGCGACAACACTGAAGAAATTACACTTTGCTACAATGTAAAGTAGTGAGTGTACAGCTTGTATAACAGTGTAAATTTGATGTCCCCTCAAAATAACTCAACACACAGCCATTAATATCTAAACCGCTGTCAACAAAAGGGAGAACACCCCTAAGTGAAAATGCCCAAACTGGGCCCAATTAGCCATTTTCCCTCCCAGGTGTCATGTGACTCGTTAGTGTTACAAGATC
>BLSH010505079.1:235967-250988 GCA_018402905.1 Glandirana rugosa
ATCTGACGACTAACGCGTCAAGAACCAGAAGTCACTCGTCTCTTGTCGGACGACTCTCCGACTCAGTCGACGGTTAGTCCAGGGATGTCTCGGACCTTGTTTTTACTGAAACGGAGTCTCAGGAGGATCCGGTAGTTTAATAACATTTTCTGCCTTCCCTACTGGCGTTGGTTGGGACTTTTTATTAATAAAGGAGAAGATTCAACCAACAATGGGCTAAAGCCCACTGTCAGCTAACATCAGAGTTGGTCCAGGCTCTGTAGGGACCTGATTGGCAGCTGACTCAGCCTCTCAGCAGGCTGTTCTCTGCTCACTGAAGACCAAGAACTGCGCAATCAGCAGTCTAATCGCTCCATTCTTGGTGTAGAGCCAGCGGGGGGCAGCCATTTGGTGAGTGAGTATGTATGTATGTTTTTTGTGAACCCATACTTCTTTCTTAAAGTGTTACTAAACCCACAATATGCAGTAAAACATGCTTTGTATAGTCACTGTGGAACCTAAGGAGTTAATCCTCTGCATTGTGTAAAAATGCTGTTAGATCCTTTCCTCACGGATCCTCCCCTTCTTCCACTGTCTCCAACCCATTTCCTAATAGAACAGAGTTCAAGCTGCACATGCTCAGTTTGGTGTATATTGCTGGAGAGTTTTTTTCCCCTTTGGAAGGTGCATGTGATCGGCACAGGGCCACTCAGCAATGTCCACTTAGAGCAGGGTTTTTCATCCAGGGTTCCGTGGAACCCTATGGTCCTTCAGAGGTTGCTAGGGGTTCCTTGAGCAATGGTGAATTTCTACCTCTCAGATAAATTCCCAATGACATCATTGATCTTTTTAGCTATCTGTAAGGGGTAATGCTTCCCAATGACCATAAGTGTAAGGAGCATTCTTCCCATTGATCATCACACTAATGTATCATGAGTTATAGATTTTTCATTTTTAGCAGGTGTTCCCCAAGAGCAGGCTTTCTCCCCTTGTTTAAGTCGGGTATTTACAAGCCATTGGGGGAAGTTCTGGCGATTAGGTGCCACATGTGTTGTCTAAAGTGGCACACTTGTATAATTGTCCACATACAAGTAGTACCCCTTTCTGAATAAGGGTGACACCAAGTCCCAAACAATCTTGCCGCTGCTCCCTATGTAGTCTGGGCAGTCGTGGGGCTCCACGTGACTATCTTTTCCCTCGTAATTCAGGAAACTACATGTATAGCCTGTAGCCCTCTCACAGAGCTTATACATTTTGATGTCACAGTCATAGTAAGACATAAGCTTTCGTAATAAAGTCCCTAAGCATAATCAATATATGCAACACACAAACCTAGGGTCAGAATACTAAAATACTGCATCTACTTTTGCCATATTTAAATAAATCAAAAGTACAATCTTTTAAATGTTATGTACACCTAAAAGAGATAAGCCTGTCTAATGTAAATAATCTTATCAATAAGTGATAAGTCTGAGATGGCCAGCTCATTGAAAACAAAATATTTCCAATAGCATTACCTTATCTCAACCAATAAGAAAAAAGGTAGAATGATTGCAACCTGAGGCTCGGTTCACACTGCATGTAAATCGCAACCCTGTTCATGCGAACTGATTGCGGAGTGTAGGTTAAGTTAACGACACCCCACACGCGCCTCTTACCAGAAACTGTGGATCTCAGATAATAGAGACCACATTTGCTTGATTACAATCCAGAAAAGCTCTGATGGGTGGGCTGTGGTAGCGGGTCTGATCCAACCAAAGGAAAGGCTTTGTGTTGACAAATAAACCAACATTATCTAATTGGATAATATTAGGATTTATGCACTCTTTATGAATGTATGATATGTTGATTTGCGCAACATATTTATTCATAATTTATAGATTAACCACTTGCTGACCGCCCTACCAAATTTTACTGCTACAGGGCGGCAGCTCTGTGCAGCATCATGTATACACACACACACACACACGTGGTCCTACACTTCTGCCAGCATGCGGTGCGCGCATGCTGCTTCTGCTGTCATTAACAGCAGAAGCTGATCTTTGTGTGCTGGGCACTTCATGTCCTCCGGCACCCGCTGATCGTCAGTAAACCACACAGAACGGGGATCTGCCTATGTAAACAAGGCAGATCTCCATTCTGACAGGGGAGAAGGGATGGATTCTATGTTTCTGCAAAGCAGAGACTAAAATCAATTTCTTCCACTAGTAAAAGCAGCACATACAGTACACAAAAACGCTGGCTAGGCACACAATTAACCCTTTGATCGCCCTCGATTTTTAAACCCTTCCAAGCCAGTGTTACTAGTACAGTGACCGTGCATATTTTTAGCACTGATCACTGTATTAGGGTCACTGGTTCCTGCAAACTGTCAAAAGTGTCAGTTAGTGTCTGATTGTCCGCCACAATACCATAGTCCCACTAACAATGGGAGGTGATCAAATACCACCAAAAGAAAGCTCTATTTGTGGGGAAAGTGCCATATTGCCTGGCCAAGAAGGGGGTAAATCTTCTGGAGCTCAAGTAGCTAAAGGGCAATTTATCGACACTGCTCAGTGCGCTTCGTATTCTTCAGCTGGCACTTGTGAAACTTTTTGCAATCAGATGCCCACTCTTTACTGGCACAGACCTGAACAAAATCTCAAAACATTTTAAACTGAAGATCCTTGGTTTGGGGGAACAGAGGTAAATGTATTGCACATAATTACAATTACCTGATCTGTGTCTAAAGATTTTTAAGCGGGCTGATACCAATAAGTATTCTTGTAAAAAAAAAAAAAAAAAAAAAACACACATAACATATGCAGTACAGTACATCTAAACATCATTTCCTAATGTTTTTGCTTTTTAAAAATGTTCAAAGTACAGACAAATACCAGTTGTCTCTGTCAGAAATCCAGTGATCTCACTTCTTGTAGTGAAACATTGTTCTTATTACACTGGAACCCCCCAAGCATCGTTTTCAGTCCTGCGTGAACTCCCCCTTGTTGGACTACAGGACAACTCCACAGGGTTGCTGATAAGGCAGTAAAGCCAGCCCTCCTGTACTGGGCCCAGGCCCCATCAGTTCAAAAGGGGGGTCCGAGCACCTGTTGAGCAGGAGGGCCAGCTGTACTGCCTTACTGCAGATACCGGTCCTCTTGCCTCCTCCTGCAGCGCTGGCAGATTCTTCTCCACTCCCTTCCTCCAGCTGTGCTGCAGGGGGATCAGTTTTAGCATCTGCACCCCCATACTCCTGCTTTTCAGGCCCCCATGTGCCCCTTTTCCCTGCAGTGTTGCTGGCTTCCCTCCTCTCCTCATCTGCCGGCAGCTGCTGTGGGCACATAAGAGGATGTTTCAGGATGGAGGGTGGACAGAGGGGCCAGTAAGTATTTCATAGATTAATGATCTTAGTCAGTGGCAGCCGCTCATATGGGGTGCAGGGGTGCCGCCCCCCCTAATCTCCATGTATTACTCTTCCCGGCCAATCAGGAAGCGTGTCTTAAGACCGGATTGACCGGGAGGAGAAGCAACCGGATTGGCCGGGAGGAGAAGCGACTGGATTGGCCGGGAGGAGAAGCGACTGGATTGGCCGGGAGGAGAAGCAGTGGGGAAGCCGCCAAAGCCACCTGGGAAGCCGCTGAGGAGGAGAGGCAGCTGGGAACAAGCCAAAGCCACCCGGAAAGCTGTGGAGAAGGAGAAACAGCTGGGAAGCTGCCGAGAAGCAGTGGGGAAGCTGCTCGCGACCTAGATGGGGTAAGTAGTGCAGGGCAATCGACCGATAGGCTGATTTGAGGGGGTTGGTTTGTTTGCCGCCCGCACCCCAAAAGATTAGGCACCAACCGCCACTGGTTTTAGTGTATTTTTAAATATCATTCGGTATTTTATGGGGAGTGCAGAGGGCGGGAGCGGGGCCCTGTCAGGAAAGCAGTATGGGGCCCTGTGATTTCTACCAGCAGCTCTGCACCTCCATCTCTCCTCACCTCCAAGGCATTAGGAAATAAGGAAGGGGCTGTATAAAGTCCCGCAGGGAAAACACACACAGGGCTGACAACACTGCTTACAGGCAATGACTTTGCAATAATGATGATATTTAAATGACTAAACACATCTAATTTACATTGAATAGTAGGGACACAAGACATTAGTACACGTGACACAAAATACTTTCAGTGTAAATTGTCTCTGTGCCACCTCCTAAAGCAAGTTTGTACAAAATGCTGCAGGGCTGAACTTCAGCTATGAACAACTGATATCTGAATAGCCCATTGTGTTAAACCAGAGCATAATTACAGAATTTCACAAGTTCACACCCTTGTTCAACACAGAAGGAGCTTTGAGGTTTGTGCCATTGGTTTAATAATTAGGCTTGGCTGATCTTACCTGCTGTGTTCAGTGGAGACGCACTGTTTACTTCTTCCTCTGCCGGATTCTGTAAAGATAGTACAAGAATAGGTGAGAGAATACCTAAAGTTACTCATATGGTCGCAGATTATCTGTGATCAATTAACTTCTATGTGGAAAGACAGATGAAAGTCTTCCGATTTAGATATGTGCACAGGGCTTAACGTGATTGTAAAGGATTTTTTTTTTAACCACTTGGTGCCCGCTCTATAGCCAAAAGATGTCTACAGGGCGGGCTTAAAATGCCGGGAGGGTGTACATGGACATCATCCTGTTCTCACGCTGCCCGCATGCCCCCTGGGGCGCGCTCTGCGATTGCCCAGTCCTTGGGACACGGCTGATCACAGATCGGGTAAAGGGCCAATCATAGTGAGCTTTTATGTGATCAGCTGGCAGCCAATGACAGCTGATCACGGAAGTAAACGGAAGCCGGTTATCGACTTTTTTCCCCCTCACACTGTCAGCATGAAGAAGAGAAGAAAGCTGTTAACCGGCTTCTGTTAGAGGGACATCAGTCCTCTTGTGCCCACCAGTGCTGCTAATCAGTGCCCTCCAGTGCCACTAATCAGTGCCAACTATCAGAGTCCATCAGTACCGCTAATCAGTGCCCAGCAGTGTCACCTATCAATTCCCAACAGTGCTGCCAATCAGTGGCTCATCATCAGTGTCACGTATCAGTGCTGCCTACCAGTGCCACCTATCAGTGCAGCCGATCAGTGCCATCTCATCAGCGCACATCAGTGAAGGAGAAAGATTACCTATTTGCAAAATTTTATAACAAAATGAAAAACATTTTCTTTTTTTTTTCAAAATTTTCTGTCTTTTTTTGTTTGTTTAGCAAAAAATAAAAAACCCAATGGTGATTAAATACCACCAAAAGAAAGCTCTATTTGTGTAAAAAAAAAAAAAAAGGAAAGAAATTTAATATGGGTATGGTGTAGCATGACTGCGCAATTGTCATTCAAAGTGTGACAGAGCTGAAAGCGGAGAATCATCCCTTTCTTGGGTCCCCCACTGGCGCTCCTGGCTTCTTCCCCACCACAGCAAGGCACTTGCATGCAGAAGGTTTGTTATCTTTAATGCATAGAATTCATTAACGTTTAAAAAAAAAACAAAAAAAACAAAAAACTTCTGTCTTCTTTAGAACCTCTTTAAGATAATATTTTAAGGTGATAATGCAGCCTAAAGCTGGCCGGAGACTGGCTGAAATTAGACGAATTTTGATCCATGTATGGCCATGCCTGTTCGACAGTCGATCATTAAACAAAAAGTGGGGGATAAGCTGTTGGCAGGTAAGAAAACTTTGACCACCTGGGAAAAGCCGGGGTCATCTTCCCCATCTCGCTCAGTGATTTAATATATATATATATATATATATATATATATATATATATTAAACTTCATTTGCTAATTTGCACATTTTGATGAGTTTTTGTTATTAAATGGTATTTATCAAATGTTCATTTGTGGAAGTTTATTTCATTTTTCTGAGTTGATGGTCATTTAAAAAGACTGCGCAAGGGCTTACAACACAACAAGGGGACTGAGCTAGAGGAAGATACAGAACATGGGTCTAACACACAGAGTACTGTCAAGAGGAAGTTAATATGTTGTTACTAAGGACTACATCATCTGTGCCACATGTGAAGCAGCCAATCAGCCAGGAGACGGGTAAAATGGCAGAGGTGAAGGTCACTCTGGTAGTGGACTGAGGTCAAGCACTTGGCACCTCCACTATAGGCCGGTTCCCCACTCTTTGGGACCGGATCCACGGCAGAGTGCATAGGGACCTAGTTTGGAGTCATGGAATGAGAGATGCAGAGGGGCCCTGGGAGAGAGCTTTTCCTGTATTTCATAGCAATGGTGGGATTAGACACTGGGAGAGGGGTGATATGAACTGCTGGATTGGTGGAGACCGGTACAGGCTCAGCAGTACCAGTCTCTAAACGCTGCACTCCAGGGAGTGGTGTCCTTTAACAAAGTAGTGTCAAATGTAACAGCCACGAAACAAGAGCAAATAAACTGTGCAAATGCTACTCACTTTTAAATTGGAGAGCCATCTTAATGTGATTCCACATGAAAAGCAGCTCCGGGCCTGTGTTTCAGGCATTAGTGGGTGCAGTTCTGGGGTGACCCCACTTGGGTGCTTAAGCCCCACCCACAGACTGAAACTTGCATCCACCCTTCTTGGAGTGGAGTGGAGGATTTTGGGAACAGGTAGTATCTTCATTCTCTGAGGCAGCAGCACTTTTCCAGGAACTGTCAAACACTCTACCTACTGAGTGACTAAAAAGAATCCTCATAGTACTGACAGAAGGATTATCCCCAAGATCATTATCATTAATATCACATACTATTGCTCACAGAGAATGCTTGTGCAGGCATCTCACACCCAGTCTCCAAGGTCACCAAATTCAGTTACTTGCAAATATTGCAGTAACTTTAATCCAGAAGGGGAGGCAATGAAGCCATTGCTTTTCATTTTTTCTATACCAAATATTAGAGTTGCATCGGTGCCAACAATATGCATTTGCACAAGTACCAGTACTTGTGCAAATGCTCCGATACCTGAAACCAATACTTTCAGAATTGATTTGTTTAGCTGTCAGTGAGATTCCCCCACTGACAGCTGAAATATTTATAATAAAAAAAAAAAAAAAAAAAAAAGCAGCTAGGCAGTGTTTATCAACAACATTGCTCAGCCCCTGAAACAGATAAAAAGAAACATGGTTTCTTTTTGTTTGTACATCTACAGATCAAATGGGATGAACTTTGATCTGCAGATGAAGTCCGTTTAAAAGCAACCTGTCAAGTTAAAAACAAATATATATTTTTTTATTAAATGTTTGTTTAACCCCTTATTAACCCTAATCAGCCTTAATTAACTCCTTACTCTCCTTCTCCATTTATTGTTTTCCTTCTCATTTTTGTTCATTTCTATTTTTAGAAACTATTAATATTTAAAACATTTGTTTGCGAATATTTTTACACCTTTAACAGATCTTTATACGCTTCACATTTAAAAAAGCGCACAATTTAAAATAAATACATTTCAATTGTATATAACTTTTCAATGCTTTGTAAAAATTGCTGATAGCTGATGTGTACACAAAACAGCTGCAGTAGGTATCGGTCATTGGTATCGGTGAGTTACGTTAAAAAAAAAAAAAAAAAAAAAAAGTAAAATCGGTACTCGTACAAAAAGTGGTATTGGTGCATCAATCCCTACCAAATATAATAAAAGTGGGTCTTTTTAGGAGCTTAATTTTACCTACAGAAGAAAGACCCATACACTTTCCATCCCCATGAGGCCACAGATAAGCTGCTATATTCTATAAGGTTTGCATGTTTCATCAATGCTGCATCCCAGTGATGGTGCTATAACATCTCAGACCACTAATAAATGCATGCACTGTTCAAAGTGTAGTTTTCCACTTTTGTATGCATAATACGTTTTTTTTTTTTTACATAGAATTACATTGCTGGAGGAAGACGCGTGATCACCCAATTCATAAAGAAACCTTATTAGAAATATTTATTCTGCCATCTGAAAAATAACCTACTACCCCAGTGTACTTATGCAGACTTATGGTCTGCATAAGTTGGGAGGGCATGTGACTTCATGAAACACTGTTGGGAGCTAATGCCCCCCACCCCCAGAGACTGGGGCAACATTTTTTAAACAGGATGGTGCACCACACAACCAGAGATGCTTTATTTTTAAATGGAAACAAAAGCAGAGACACTTTTTACCTAGGGACAGGCTCCTAAAATGAAGAACTGTTGCCAGAGACTAGGGACGTTTGGTCACCCTACTGTAGGGCACACTAGAGCACTTAAAGCCCAGATTACTGCTCTGTAATACAAATACCCATGAGCTTCCATCATTTCTGGCCCTGGCCTGCCCTCTCCAATCTCACACATCTTATTAATGGCTCACTGCCATAGGTGGCTTGCATAACTAATACGTGCACGATATAGAAAGGGGCAAGCCAGGATTATTAATTAAAACTGGTTGGTATTTGTATTACAGAGCAAGCCCGCATCCTGGAGTACTCTAGAGTGGATTGGAGGCATCTGGAGGTGTTTACTGTACAAAATTACTGATTTGTTAGTTTTTGTTCAGGTGAGTGTTAAAGTAGTAGCTCAAAGTAGTCCATACTGCCACCAACATGAAAGGTGGGGCGAGTTGCAAAGCAGTATGGCGGCTGTGCAAACACCCCAAAGACATACCACCCAATGGTCTAAAACAAGATAGAGGGACATCTTTAAGCACAAACTGTACAAAAGGATTCCCTCCCCCTTCCATGCCCCTTTACAGAGACCATAATTAACAGATACAGAAGAAATGACTGGTTAATGTGTATCTAAAAAGAGTGGTCACTGGAGCAGAAAAAAAAAAAGGGAGAACATTTCCAGCAGGAACATTAAGTTTAGTGACAAATATCTAATGGTGGCCATACACAACAATCTGATGGAGCGCTTCTTCACAAAATGAGACAGTATGGGGACATCTATGAATTATCAAAAACACACATGGGGGGATTTACCAGAACTGGAGCACTCAGAATCTGGTGCAGCTGTACATGGTAGCCAATCAGCTTCTAACTTTAGATATTCAATTAAGCCTTGCCAATAAAACCTGGAAGCCGATTGGTTTCCATGCAGAGCTGCACCAGATTTTGCACTCTCCGGTTTTAGTCTATATATAAAACGTTTGCTGAAAAAAATGTAACACATCTGCACAACTCCAACAAAATTTTCCGTATTCTGTGTAATATATTTTTCCGTTATTGGAAGGGCCATAATTCAGTATTTGTTTTTACATACTTTAATCCAAGAAAAGGAAAACCTTATGGCTATTAGATGGTGCCTCTGATCATACAAGATAATTATATTACACAGAGTATGGCAAGTTTTGCTGAAACTGTGTGGATATGTGACACATTCATTCAGCAAACATTTTATAAATAGTCCCCATAATGCGTCCTCGATTTTGAGCAAAACTGATTTTATTTAAAATTATTCTGACTGGTCTGGATGGAAAATCCAATCACAGGAAATATACAGTATATATTTAGCCACCAATAGAGGACATTTCCCTCACTTTGGGCAGGCGTGTCTTTGGTTGTCAGCAGGACCCGGCCTAGATTCAAACTGATAATAGGCAGGCTAAAGGTGCTAAGTTGATCGATCAACTTGGGTACAGCCAGTCTGCCTGCCTGTCGGATTTGCTTGCGTTTATCGCAAGCGGCTGCTATAGATGCTAGCGATAATCAGTCTTCTCTCGGCAGGGATGGTTTCCGGGAGAAGACAATGGCCCTGCAGGAGGGATTCCCGCATCAACACTGTCTTTGTTGATGGGGGAATCAAGCAAATTTGTTTCCAGCAGTTGCTGGAAAGAAATTTGCTCCATGTATGGTTGGGCTGAAGCCTATTGAAAGTTGAGGAGTAGCAATTTTAGCAGCTGCTAGACATAGATTGATTTAATGCCTAGGTTTTATCTGAACAAAAACAAATCAGGGTACACGTACAGCCTGTGGGCTGAAGAATCTGAACAGATCCTTACATACATGCTATACAGCACAGATGGACAGATCTTCTGTTGCAGGCTATCATATTCTGGATACCTTGACAGTTGTCTGCATCTGATACAGCTGACCATTTTCCACCCAGCTCCATTTATGGCTTTTGTTGATCTGGGTGTTGGCACAGGGCTACCCATGGTGTGGATTTTAGCTGGTTTAGCATGAGTCTGATGCGTATATGGCCAGATCTATCTGTGCTGATGGGAGCCTGATTTTCTTTCAGGGAAGCATTAATTACTTTTCCTCAAGAGTTTACCTTACATTCAACATTCGCTGTACAGATGCAAGTCTCCGTAGTGAGAGCATTATGGATGGGAACCTTGGAGATGAAGCACCGGTTGCTAAGAGACCATAGACACAAATCCCAGAATCCTCGAGTTAGTAGAGTCATATCCCTTAGCATATTTAACTCAGTTATTATAACGAGATACAGAATGGAAGATTGCAGGACGAGAATTAAATAAAAAGCATAGGTGGCTGCAATGAAGATCTTACGCTCACACATTGGAAATCACTGAGGGTCCTTGTATTAGACAGAGGGGCAGTGTGTTGGGTTTTCAGGTATGTGCCTTTCTTATACTGCTGTGGGAAATTATATGTAGATGAAATATGATACATTCATGCAAAAGGGACAAAGGGTAAAGAAAAAAGTTTAATTGTATAACAGTCCATCTATGTACATCACGTACACAGACTGGTGGGGGTTATTATGGTAATGGTTTACACATGGTTAACAAAACATAACCTCTACCAATGCAAAACTAGGAGCCTCTAGGATCTATAGCCTCCTAATCCTGATTATTCAAGTTTGCAGAAGATTATTGTTTGCCAATAGCCTGACCTTTACACAGTACTGTGTTCTTTGACAAACCACAGATGTTTTACAAGCGTACATGCCTAAATATATATTTTTTGTGTTCTATGTTCTTTGATCTCATTGAGTGTATATATTCACATGTTGCACATGGCGGGAGGTTTGCAGGAGCTCTATATTGCTCAAGCTATGATTTGCGTTCCAAAAAGATGTTCTGGAGGAGAAGGTTTTCTTTTTTAAACTGAGCTCCATGCAAACAGCAAAATACACAGGTGAAATATGCATATGTCCAGTCACTTTAATGATTAGTACACCTCTGCCAGAGAAAACAGTCAGGACATCACTTTGTTCTTTGAATGACTATGTGCTGCTGTATTGGAGAATGCTATCAAAAACAGGAGTAAAAGGTATGGCAAAAAAAAAAAAAAACAACGTTTTCTATTTTTTTTATATACACCTGTATGCTGTACTCATATTTATGATGGCACCTCCATATATCAGAGTACAGCTGTAAACGGTTATTTAGGTCTATGGGTGGCTGTACACTGGACCTGGGCTGCCCAGGTGGGAGAAAGACTCTGGCATTTACATTAAACAGGTTTGGGGGCCTGTGTGCAAGGACCCTTTATTCAGAACAAAACTCTAAACCAGGGGTCCCAAAAAGCTCAACTCCTTCATGAAGTTTCAGAATGCTTATTTGCTGGTTGACCCCCAAACATTTATAATATCTAAGTATTTCAATAATAGTACTAAAAATAATAAGTAATCCTGTTGGGGTCTGCAACTACATTATGGTGCTTACAATGTTACATTTTTAGAAGATTATAAATCAGTTCTATGGCGCAGCGCCTATCGCTATAGATATACACAATGGCTTGCCAAATGAGCTTGAGGTGGGTATACTCACTGGCTCTGCAAAAGAGTTATAAGTGAGGGCGTATGCACAGTACAGGGAGTGAACATATAGATATATCCTTCCCGGGAGGGGAAGAGTGGGAAGTCACAGACACACACACAATGCAACAATGCAAGTCACGCTGGAAAACTAGGCCAAATGAAAAGGCACAGCTGACGGAGACAACACATGGGGTCGAACCATCCTACTCTGGATAACCCTGTCTCACTGCCAGCCACCTCACTTTCAGGACCAGGAACTGGCATGGAGTTCTACAAAGTTCTCAAAAGATTAGCTGAGCCCAACTGAACTTCAATCATTTTTGACCACTTATTGACCCCAAGACATTTACTGACCCACGATCAATCCCCAGTCATTTTATTGACTCCCCTTGGGATAGACCCATCATTATTTATACCTTTAGGAAACCCTGCTCTAGACTGACATTTCCGCTAACTGGCCCAAGATCATTCAACAGCATAACGGCTTTTATTGAGAGAAACAGCTAACAGATACTGTATATGAGAAGTCAATGCAATTGGATTGAAGCCTAATCTCTGTTCATAAGGGCTGCACAGGTAGGTGAATTTGCAGGACCATAAAGTTACTTACAGTATTCCCAGTATGTAATACAAGTATTAGATTCTCAGTTCAGGAGCGTTATGGCCCTCATCCATGATTACTGAATACAGCTTTCCTTATATTCACGAACAATGGGTCCAAAAGGATCTTAGCCTTAAATATCCTTTCTAGTAGACATGTGTGATTTGTTTAGTTATCAATCAAAATTCGAGCAAAATTTGCATGATTTGGAGATTAGGATGTATCCGAAACACCATAGTAAAGATAGAAAATAAAATGCATAAAAATGGGTTCAGCAGCTAGGATATATACTTAATTCACTCATACAAAATTGTTAACGTAAATTGGTGACAGTGCTCTCAGTCAATGGCAGAGAGCACTGATCAGATTGTTCTGGCGGGGGGGCTGTTCTCCTTTCAGAACCAAACAGCTCAGCCGCCTCGCTTCCATAGTCAGAAGTTCAGTTCAGGTCCCCGTCAAACTTTTTATTCAATAAATCGATCAAACGGTTTTACACTAGGAGCTTCCTTCTTTCCTCTGGGCTTTCAATATCAAGCTGAGCTAATCCAAGAGCTATTGGAATGTAAGGGGACATGCCCCACAAGCACATTTGACCATACTAGCGATAGTTGGTCATGTCCATTTGGTGAGTGCAGATTATGTGGGGCACTACATGCACAAGTGAAACAAACAACCAAATTGAGGTCTTAATGAGCACCTGCACTTTTAAATCGGGGAAGATTTCTATTGGACTTTGATTTTTCATTGATCTGAAGTTGTTTATATTGTTTTATTATATGTAAAACACACGTCATGGCATGAGTATCTGTTTATCACATTAAGTGTTTAGGTGACAAGCATAATAATAACGAAATCCAACTAATCCGAAATAAATGATAACGAAAACAAATTTATTCATATCCATTTGTTTAATTTGAATGACACGATGCAACTGTTTGGGCCTTTTGTTAATGTTTGAAGCATCCAAAGTAACATAACGACATAACAAATTATCCATCCGTTTGTAATCTAGTGAGCGTAAGGTGAATATTCTAAAAATAAATTATTTTTGTATTGGGGTTGAGACCATTCGTTTAATTTGTACGTGTGTGGCTTAACAGTCAGTTGGGAATGTGCAAATTAATTGAAATCAATAACATAATGAATGAATGAATACGAGAGCGGCACGGTAGTCTTTGACTCTTGGATAATCAGCAGATTGTTTTTGCATTAACACTTTTCATTATTATAAAAAATGCACTACGTATGAAATGCAAACATATTACAGTAAATACAGTAAGGCATAAAATTGAAATAACATGATTAGTTTCCTACCTATTACTAATATGTTTAAATGAATATAGCCAATCTTCAGAAATATCATAACAGAACCTTCAAAAATACAAATGGTTTCAGAACTAATATATACACTCTCCCAAAATAATGAATCGGTCTGAAATCGAATCATTCTAACATGGCGAAACAAAATTATTCACTTATTGAATGAAACCAAAAATGAAAATAATTTTTTCGTCATGCACATCTCTACTTTCTAGTAGGCCAAGAACCTTTTGTCAGTATCTGTGTAGCTTCAATCAGGGTCAGAACACACACAATGTTTGCATCTAGCGCATCTTTTGTCCACATAATACAAGTATGATAAAGTATTTTAGCATATACCCTGCGTAACATGACGTTTACACAATCTATTAATTTTCCTCTAATTTGAAGGATTTTTTTGCATGTATTTAGGGTGGTTTGGGTGTGCTTGTGTGCTTAATTGTGTACAGTCTCTAAATTTTCCTTTTTTCTGTCTTTTTAATTCTGTGAAAAAGGCAAAATAATGTGCCAAAATGGACCTTCTTGGCTACAAGAACCGGTCCAGTGTTGAAAGGAGTTGCTGTAACCCTCAGGAGTCATTAAAAGCTTATTAGATCCTTAAAAAGCACCAACAGTATTGACTAAAATCTGCCAATTTTCACACAAATTTCTGGGAAATTAAAACACTCAATTTTTGCTCAACCATATTTACTAGTTCACAAGGTGAATCAAGTTAATCAGCAAACTGATTTTGGCAGTAAACCTCCAATGCATGCAGCTGCTGGCTGCTACTCTGAAGATCTCCCAGGGCAAGGGATAAATGGGTTAAGCACAGCACTGTATTTTTGAAAGCTTGCTACTTGTGACAGTCTCTCCCCTTTTGAACCCCTGGGTGTGTTAATGTACTCACTCTGTCCTCCTTCCTCCCACTGCTCTCAGGCAAGATTCCTTCTCAAACCGTTCTGCTGATAGGATCTTCCCAAGCCAGCCCGAGCCCAGCCTGGAGGCAAAGGCCCCCCTAGACCTAGAGGCAGGGCCGGCCCTACCATGGGACCAAGTGGGACCATGGTCCCAGGCGGCAGTTCAAGAGGAGCGGCACTTTGCCGCCCCGCTCCTTTCCCCTTTATTTTACTATTCGCGAGACGTCACGGCATCTACCGTCGTCGTCGCCGCCGCGGCGACGGGTTGGGGGCGGGAGGGCGTCACAGACACACTATTCGCCGTTGGGCGGGGAAGGGGTATCATTTTATTTCCCCTTTCCTCGCCCCGCCGTTTCACGGCGAGGAGAACTTGACGGCGGACCCTGGTACCAGGGTGAACCAGGGTACCATCCCGGCCGGGACGGAGATCCAGATCCCCCCGGAAACGGAGGTCCGACCCGAGCCCGACCGAACCCTTCTAGGATAGTCGTCTTGCCAAACTCTTCCTTAGAACGGACTCTCGTCACCCTCCTTCCTCCT
>BLSH010505079.1:273786-301308 GCA_018402905.1 Glandirana rugosa
GCCGCCGGCGGTCTAGCGCGTGTCACTCGCGCGCGTGCGGCGGCCTCCGCGCGGGCGCGCGAGTGACACAGGCCCCCCCGGTCCCTCGCCCACGCCGCCGAAGCTAACGGCGGCCGGTGGGCGCTACGGCATTGGCAGTGAAGGGGTTAACCTGCAGGGGGCGCGCTAAGGGTTAACTATGTTCCCTGGGC
The DNA here is from genome assembly GCA_018402905.1 of Glandirana rugosa. Taxonomy (NCBI): domain Eukaryota; kingdom Metazoa; phylum Chordata; class Amphibia; order Anura; family Ranidae; genus Glandirana; species Glandirana rugosa. The sequence goes on from BLSH010505079.1 coordinate 273,978, forward strand.
GTGTTCTAACTGTATGGGGGATGCCCTAACAGGGGAAGGGAAGTTATCACAGCCTTCACGTAAAGGAAGGCTGTGATCACAGCCCTTCCCCCTCACACAGAGCGGAGGTCCGTGTTTACATACACGGACCTCCGCTCCTTCACTCCGGGGGGGGCATCGCGGGTGGCCGGCGGCAATCGAAGCCGCCGCACCCGCTCCCTGGCCCCCCCGGACACAGTGAGCGCGCGGGCGCGCCTCCGGCGGCGTGCGCGCGCTCACTGTGCGCGATCTGGCGGCCGCCGTCGTATGACGGCGGTTTGCCTTACAGAGCCACTTTGCCGCCGTCAGATGCCGATCGGCGGTCGGCAAGTGGTTAAAGAGGTTGTAAAGGCATACTGTTTTTAATCTTAATGCATTCTATGCATTATGATAAAAAACCTTCTGTGTGTAGCAGCCTTCCCAGCACCTCCTAATTACTTACCTGAGCCCCTTCTCTCTGCAGCAATATGAGACACAGCAGCGGCACCATTGGCTCCAGTGGCTGTCAATCAAACCCAGTCAGCCAATCAGGGGGCCGAGTCGGGGTTCTTTGTCTGAATGGATACATGGAGCCCTGACTCGGCTCAGGTGCCCCCATAGAGAACTGCTGGCTGTGGGGGCACTCGAAGGAGGGAGGGGCCAGGAGAGCAGAAGAGGGAAGAGGAGGATCCAGGCTGCTCTGTGTAAATCCACTGCACAGAGGAGGGAAGTATAATATGTTTGTTATTTTTTTTTTCTAAAAACGAGACTTTACAATCACTTTAACATTTACTCTTATGTTACCATGCATAGGCTGCCAATGCACATCAATGGATTAAAAAACAGATGTGCTTCATTTTTTTAATGCAACACGCCACACTGTATCAGCATTGAAGAGCATTGCAATACAGGTGTGTTCCCTTAGGACCCATTTACCACCCACAATTCGACAATGTGCGGTACAGCATTACTGTGCAACAGGGGCTTTAATTTTGAATGGCATTCGAACACACCTTAAAGCGGAGTTCCACCCATTTTATATACTTGATGCCTATTGCATACCCATTGATCATGTTTTTACTAATGGCAATTGTTTTGTTTTTTTTGGCATGTAAATACCTTTTATTTTATGGTTTCACCCGCACTTCCGGCATGTCCCCGCCTAGGTGATTACATCACTAGGCGATTCACAAGGGCTCCTGAGATAGCAGCGTCATGTATCCCAGGAGTCCTTGCGAATCGCCTACTGACACAGACAGAAGACGGAGAGCCATGCAGCGGCATTACTGCGCATGCACAAGATCGGGAGGTGCATGCTGGGTCGCAAGTTGCATGGAAATCCCGGACATGAAGACAGGAGGGCTTTAGATGCCCACAGCTAAAATAAAACCTGCCTGCTTCTGAGATCAGTAAGTTAAAAACTATTTTTGTACTTACTATGTTGTAAATGTTAATTTACATGTTTAGATAAATGCAGAGCAGTTTTAAAAAAAAAAGTGTTGGGGGGACTGGAACTCCGCTTTAACAATGCATGAGTGCTGCACCATAGCCCATCACAAAGAAATGTGTCCTGTGCGATGTGGTGTGCTATGTAAAAATGCAGCCTGCGACATTTTTCATGTGTTGAGATGCATTGCAGCTTATTCATTTTGAATGTGCTGCCTAAAGCAGAACGCCACTACATGCTTCAATGCACAAAAATGTGTGCATTGCAGTCTAATGTGATGTGGTGTAAATGGGAGACATTTTAAATGAGACCACTATAGTCAGATGACATATTACAAGAGACGATTAGTGATTGCGGATACAGTTGTGCTCATAAGTTTACATACCCTGGCAGAATTTATGATTTCTTGGCCATTTTTCAGAGAATATGAATGATAACACAAAAACATTCCTTTCACTCATGGTTAATGTTTGGCTGAAGTAATTTATTATCAATCAACTGTGTTTACTCTTTTTAAATCAATACAATAGAAACTACCCAAATGACCCTGATCAAACATTTACATACCCTAATGATTTTGACCTGATAACATGCACGCAAGTTGACACAAAGGGGTTTGAATAGATATTAAAGGACACCATCCTCACCTGTGATCTCTTTGCTTGTAATTAGTGCATGTGTATAAAAGGTCAGTGAGTTTATGGACTCCTGACTAACCCTTGCATCTTTCATCCAGTGTTGCACTGACGTTTCTGGATTCTGAGTCATGGGGAAAGCAAAAGAATTGTCAAAGGATTTGCAGGAAAAGGTAGTTGAACTGTATAAAACAGGAAAGGGATATAAAAAGATATCCAAGGAATTGAGAATGCCAATCATCAGTGTTCAAACTCTAATCAAGAAGTGGAAAATGAGCCAACTAAAATTTCAGCCACAACTGCCAGGAAAATTGTTCAGGATGCAAAGAAAAACCCACAAATAACTTCAGGTGAAATACAGGACTCTCTGAAAACATGTGGTGTGGCTATTTTAAGTTGTACAATAAGGAGGCACTGGAAGAAAGATGGGGTGCATGGTCGAGTGCCAGAAGAAAGCCATTACTACGCAAATGCCATAAAGTACCCCGCTTACAATACGCCAAACAGCACAGAGACAAGCCTCAAACCTTCTGACACAAAGTCATTTGGAGTGATGAGATTAAAATTGAGCTTTTTTGCCCACAACCATAAACGTTACATTTGGAGAGGAGTCAACAAGGCCTGTGAAACACGGAGGTGGATCGCTGATGTTTTGGGGATGTGTGAGCTACAAAGGCACAGGGAATTTGGTCAAAATTGATGGCAAGATGAATGCAGTATGTTATCAAAAAACACTGGAGGAACATTTGCATTCATCAGCCAGGAAGCTGCACATGGGACGTACTTGGACATACCAACACGATAATGATCCAAAACACAAGGCCAAGTCGACCTCTCATTGGCTACAGCAGAATAAAATGAAGGTTCTGGAGTGGCCATCTCAGTCTCCTGAACTCAATATCATTGAGCCACTCTGGGGAGATCTCAAATGTGTAGTTCATGCAAGACAGCCCAAGAATTTCCAGGAACTGGAAGCTTTTTGCCACGAGGAATGGGCAGCTTTACCATCTGAGAAGATAAAGAGCCTCATCCACAAATACCACAAAATAGTTCAAGCTGTCATTGATGGTAAAGCGGGCAATACACAGTATTAAGAACTGGGGTGTGTAAACTTGTGATCAGGGACATTTGGGTAGTTTCTGTTGTCATTGTGATTTAAAAAGAGTAATCACAGTTGATTGGTAATAAATGGCTTCAGCCAAACACTAACCATGAGTGAAAGAAAGGTTTTTGTGTTATTCATATTCTCTGAAAAATGGCCAAGAAATCATAAATTCTGTAAATTTATGAGCACAACAGTATGCTTGTTATAGGAGACTATCGGCTTATTACAAGAGAGCACTGCTTCTATATTTCTACTGACTGCCAGGCCACTTACTTTTCACGAGAACTCTGAGATGTACTTAGCTTATTCTGCTCAACTGTATTGTTTCTGACGTTATAAAAATTAAAGTAACAATCGTAACTATATACTGCTTTATAAGGGCTCTTTCACACATACGGTCCATTTGGGTCCGCCTGTCAGTTTTTCAGGCAGACCCAAACGGACGCTTCATTGTCCTCTATGGAGCGGCGGATGTCAGCGGTGACATGTCCGCTGACACCCGATCCGCTCCGACCTGCCAGAAACAGATGGATGGAAGCCCTATTTTCCATCCGCCTGGCGGATCGGAAGAGCATGGACAGACGGTCCGTGCTCATCCGATTCTCCATAGAGGAGAATGGAGCTCTGACAGGTCAGTCTCTGCACATAGTGCAGAGACTGTCGTGTCATCCATCGGCTCAGCGGGGATCAACGGATGGATCCCCGCTGAGCAGCGGAGCACGTCAAAATGGGCTCCGCATGTGTGAAAGGACCCTAACATATAACAAAGAGTCACATATCTGCATTTGACACTTCTTTCAGACTGCAGGCACTACAAATTCAACAGACAATTGTTAAGCTGGCTATAGACGGTTGGAATCTCGGCTGGTTCAGCAGCGACCGGCTGAGATTTGAACTATGTATGGGCAGGCTGCTTGTACCCACAGGCTTGTACCTACAACCAGCCTGTCAAACTTTTCATGCAAATATTGCCAGCGGCTATAGCCGCTAGCAATAATCACTGTATAGTCAGTATGGCTCCGTTGAAGGGCTTCCCCCATTAACACTGTCTTGATAGGGTAATCAAGTGATTTAAAATCTTATTGTACAATTTACTTTGGATCTACCAGCAACAATGTAGTGCAAGGGCCAGCTTGATTGGATACAAATTGATTAAATAGTTTAGCTAGATCATCATATTACATAGCTTTGTTAACTTTAAAGTTGATTGTACAAAAATTGTACAGTCAGATCAGTGGCTTAGCTTGGGGGGTGCGAAGGGGGCAACCGTCTCGGACACAAAATTTAGAGGGGCGCTGTAACAGTCCTTATCCTGCAATCTCTGTCCCTGGTCCTGGGCATTTTCATTCTGGGACAATACAATGTCCCGGAATGAAATTGAGGTCACCGCCACCACCACCTACTAACTAGTACTTACATTTCCCTACACTTCCGGAACTGGTTGCTAGGGCCGGCCCGCCTGGCATCTAGCAACCAGTGACATCACAGACTCTCAATCTCTCAAGTGAGGCTGGGAGTGATGCTTGCGCTTAGTGCTGCTGCACAGCTTTCTCCACCCACCTCGACACCTGCTCCTTCTCCGGCGCCCAGCAGCAGGGACTGGTGTGATCTTCAGACAGGCAGTGTCTCCTCTCCACTCACCTCCTTCCTCAGTGCCCTCGGCATGTGGACCGACTAGCACGGGGCAAAAAGCCCGAGAGTCCACGTTGTCCAGCAACATCGGCCGTTCTTGGGGTGCAGGCAGGCAGTTGGGGGATCAGTCTTATGGCGGTGATCAGCGAGGGGTCAAGCAGAGGGCAGATAGGCCTGAGAGCCTGGGACTTGGGAGAATAGTTCCACCGCGGCCCCTTCCTCCTTGATCTTGCCCCCCCTTCCCAAGAGGTGAAAAGTAGCAGGAGCAGCATCTCCTGTCCTGTGCCTCCAGAGCATGGACTGCTCCAACTTCCACTCTGCAGTAACATGAGGCCTGGAAAACAGAACAACTGGAGACCCAGAGGACAGGTGGGAGGCGCATGATGCCAGGGAGTTGCTGGAAGTATAAAAGCACCGCTGGATCAAGGAGACAGACTGGCATGGAAGGTACCGTACATACAGAGACTGGGACAGAGGAAGGACTGCAGATAGGGATAGAGCTAGCAGTCTCTCTCATCTCCCCTCTCTCAGCCCACCTTTCCATCTGCTCAACTGTCTCTCTCAGCCTCTCTCTCAATCAATCCAAATCACGAGTGCTGCAAAAACACACTATTGTGCAAATATACAAATAAATAAACAAACAAATTTTATATAATAATCAATAAAAAGTTCATCCATAGCCAATTTCAGTTAATGGAAGCTACATATGTCAAATTCACACTATAATACTTGTTGCAGCACCGTGCAGTTGGAATCAATACCTAGTAGAGTTTTGTATTTAGCCTTTTAGATTTTTATACATATATATAAAAAGTTAATTACAAAACCCTACTGGGTATTGATTCCAACTGCACGATGCTGCAACAAGTATTAGAGTGTGAATTTGACATATGTAGCTTCCATTAACTGAAATTTTATAAAATCCCCACTCCTAATGCCTATGATGGCTAACCTATGTATAAAAGATGCAAAACTTATTTTCAGGCTGTCCGGTCATGTCATCCCCTGTGTGAGCCAGTGGTGTACGCAGGGGAGAGGAATGAGCACCAACAACAGATGGGACATAGGAACCCATGCATGATGTCACCACTCCAGACATTAGCAGCCATTGTCAAGCACGCTCTCCTCTCCCCTTCAGCCACAGCTGACTAACACAGGGGATCATGTAACCAGACCGGAGCTAGCTGAAAATAAGTCTGCGAGTTGGGGGGCGCAAATTACTTACCTCGCCCCAGGCGCTGACAACCCACGCTACACCACTGAGTCAGATTGTAGGGCGTAGGGTGACCCCAAGGCCCATGCTTGCGCCATGATCAAAAGGAATGTTAGCAATCATAGGGCATCCTAGTAGCCTTAAGTCATATAACGACAATATTGGACAAATGATTGTCCAGTTTTTTTGCATGCTAGTTTCATATCGAAAACCAATAGGCTACTTGGGGTGCTGCCAAAAATATCACCATCCAGTAGTGTATAGCATACTTGAAAAAATCGTCCCTCAATCCTATCCAGTCTATGTGGTTTACATTGTGTACCATGTGGTACACATTGGCCTCAGCCTAGCACCACTCCGCACACCATGTTCTGTGACAGGTTTCGCCCCACCCACCGGGGCTAGGTTATAGAGTCACCTCTATGACTGAGCCGGGCAGGTGGGGTGAAACAACAGACTGGATAGTATTGAGAGACGATTTACTTCAAGTATGCTATACACTACTGGATGGTGATATTTTTGCCAGCACCCCTTTCCTTACCACCAGTGAGACTATATATACTATATACTCCATTTTTTGCTTAGAACGGCACTATAAGTATTAGCACGTCAATAGGTTACTAAAGTTACGAAAATTCTTGTACTACAGAATACAACTTCGGAAGTGATGTAATGTGTTGTATTGTATAGTAATGTATTTTTTCATTTCAGAGTAGGCGTGGTCCTGGTCTTCCAATTTTTTCAGATGAAAACAGTACTGATTAAACGAAAATCATTTGTTCTGGTATTGTACAAGAAAAAATTTTGTGTTTGTCCCTTTGGATAATTTCGCATGAACTGTCGTGATCAGCTCTCGAAAGCTGTGTACTAACAATCAGATTATCGTACGATCGTTCCGAAAGCGGTATTTTTCACCCGATTTTCACACGACTCTATATATTTAGTCTCTAAATTATTAGCGCTATTCAGATTTATTTAGAAAGTATTTAAATTTGCCCCTTTATTTTACTACTGCTCTGTATGGAGTGAAAGGGTGAATGGCCACATGAAGTCTGAAAGTTGCTGCTTGTCAACTGTCTAATTTCATGCACAGTACACTTCCTACATCTAAAGCTGGCCAAAGAAGGATTGAAATCCAGCTGGTACAGCAGGGACTGACCATATTTCAACCAGTGCGTGGCCATCCCTGCTCCACAGAAGTCTATTGTATGATCAACTTCTGTCAAATGAGAATGTTGGAAGACATTTCTCAATCAGCAGCTGCAGCCAATAGGTTGCAGCTGCTGATCAGTGTATTTTTTTTTAAATTCTTTATGTAAGGTATGCGGTTGAATATAGTAGTATGGCATGACATACCATAACCAATCAAATCCATTAATAGACCATAATATAACCATATCAGAAAATCAATGGATATCAACAAAATAACAGACAAGGTTCCAGTACAGCAATATAAGGTGTTCATAAACTGTGGGCAATAGCCTCTACAACAAATATATCCTGTTTTATAACCTGTAGTGTGATGGAAGACCAATAGAGACATATATGTGTCATAAACATACCGGGAAAAAAAAAGTAAAAAAATAGGAAAGGTGTGACGTAAGGAGCAAAATGTGGACGATGCACGAAATATGTCTCTCAGCCCCATCCTCACGGTAACAGCACCTAATGGATGATTATGAACGAAAAAATAGGGCGCTCTCACATTAATCAAAAAAACATCAATAACACATCTTAATTCATCAATAAGAATCCACAAAAATAAATATCATAAAAAGTGAATAAAATAAAAAGTGAAAAAAAGTCCATAAACTTTGTTCATTCATCTTTTTATACATTCTCCTTTATATTAAAACGGAATTACACAATTTTTGGAAATTTTCCTTCCCCAGATTTGAGCTGCGGGGGAGAGAGAGAAGGTGACTGACAGACCAGTGGCAGGTTGACTCCCATAAGATGATTACGTATGCAAATCCCATCTATTATAATTACCCCAAGTCATCAATATATACTGTATATCATATTGCTGGTAAGAGTCCATCTTGGAACACAGTGGTGGAGCACAAATGAACAAAGTTTAGAGCACTTTTTTCATTAGGAAACACGGTGATTGGAGTTTTATAAAGTCTGCTGCATATGGACTTTTTATTATATTCACTTTTTATCATATTTATTTTTGTGGATTTTTATTGAAGAATTAAGATGTGCTATTGATGTTTTTTTGATTAATGTAAGAGCGCCTTACTTTTTTATTTATAATCATCTATGCAGAAGTGTTTTTTTCCACTTAAAGGGGCAGCTGCACACACACATATATATATATATATATATATATATATATATATATATATAATTTTTTGAGGTATAGTGTTTAGGTTGGCGCCTATTTTACTTTAACAGCACCTAATGATCAACTCATGCCAAGTGATTTTTTTCTGTTTAGTAGGGAAAACAACACCCTAGGTGTCTAGGAAGGGAGTAAGAATAGGTAAAAGTAGGAGACAAGTAAGGGAGGAGGAAGGGTGAAGAGCTTCGGTGGGGTCAATGGCACGAGGCGTCAAAATCCCATGAAGGAAGCTGCTTAAGCATATGTCAAGTATTCATCTGAAATCTGGAACATGTCCCAGTATAGCCAGAGTGCGTTGTGTTCCTCCATCCTGTCTCTAACAGCAGCTGTCAGGTGTTCCATTTGCTGAATATCATTCACCCTGGCAAACCACTGTGACACCATAGGTGGAAATTGCTGTTTCCACATGCTGGGGATGCATGCCCTAGCTGCATTCAGAAGATGTTTCAGCAGGGATTTTACGATATCACTTACTGGACTTTGGGGTCAAGTTTAGGAGCACTGCTGCTGGATTGTCATAAAGGGAAACTTCTATAAGATTGTAAACTATCTGCAGCACCTGAGACCAGCTTTGGACAGTCCCAGAAGATGTAGAGTAGTGTACCAGTCTGAGTGCCACATCTCCAGCATAAAAGGCTATGCCCCGGGAATATTGAAGCTAGTACGGACTGAGTCCTGTACCAGTGTGTCAAAATTTTAAATCTGATCTCCTGATACTTGCTGCACGGGGAAGACTTTTGAGCAAAGAAATGGATACGGTTCTTTTGATCCTCCAAAAACATAACGGTCTTTCCCCTTTATTCAAATACGGGGGATCGTGCCGAGATGTGACTGCAAGTAAAATACCGTAAGAATAGGATAGTGATTTCCGCAAGGACTCATCTCCCAGGCATAGACCTTCAAATGAAGTGGGTTGTCTATGGTCTGGGAGGGACCAAAGAAAGTGGGAAAATGTAAAAATCTTCCACTTCCATAAAATAGAGAAATTAAGGGCGGGATATAAGACTGATAGCTTGGGCTTGATCCACTTGGAGGGGCCAAGAAAGGTAGAAGCTCTAACCAGGTTCAGATCTGGCTGGAGCTGAAAAGCTTTGTCAGAGAAACCCAGCACGAGATCGGTGCATTCTTACAACAGCAGGATCCAATGTCAGAATAAAAAGAAAAAACGAACCATTTATGGCCAGCTTTAGACCACGGAGGCATCACTGTGTGATGAATGGCAGTTAACAGACCAACAGCTGTTGTTGAAGATTCAAGCACGAGTAAAGCTAAGGATGATGATGTACATTTCTCATAACCAAGCAGTTATATTACTTTAGACACTTGAATACTCAGAATCTTGGATACCTGTGTAGTGAAGCCTCAAGTAACAAAGAAAACCTATGCAGACATAAGAGCTAGGGCAGTCAGAGTTTTGTTACTTAATTTCAGCTCTGGGTTGAGGATTGAATGCTTCATCATATGGTTCTAAACAAAACATGTTTGGGGACAATTCAGTGACAATCCAGTGCAATAATTACAAATTATATAACGTACTTTTATTCAAAATCATGTAAAACACAGAAGACACGTAAACAAATTAGTAAAAAAAAAATACATATTCGCCAATAGCTACAAAAACAATTGGACAAGGCCTCTGCTCTTTAGGTATTGGGTGGTTCAATATATCATAACATGAACCCAAAGTGTCCAGTATTATAAAGACAATCAAGTATATAGCATATGCTTGGTCCCAGTATGTATAGGATCATGTGGAAAATATTTTGTCACTGACCATTAGAGTGTATGTTTGAACCGCTGGACAAGGATTGAGTGAATGGGATATTCTGTCTTGTACAATTTGTTTGGTGTCTAACATCTGTTTCATCTGAGTGGGGCATGGCCCATCACCTCTTCTTCTTTGTTTAAGTGGAGTTAGTGTCATGCATGGATTTTATACCATCACTATCCCCTATAGTGGGTTATCAGCCCTTTGGCCTGAGATAGGACTTATCAAGTGCAGGTGTGCATAGAATAAGGCTGACATTTATAACACCTGCATCACATGCATCTCAGAATTGTTAACAAAAACTAGTCTTGGTCTTATAGTGCATGGACTGTTGATAGGATCTTCTGGACCTTTCCCTCTAATAGTTTGCAACATCTACCGACAGATCACTATACTAACGCACTGTGCCCTTGTATTCTGACAGGGGGACTACCCTCTCCCGCCAGAACATACTGATCAGCACTCACAGCCATTGACTGAGATGGCTGATCGGCTGCTGGTTTTTCAGCAAGACTGTTCGGACAGGCAGCTGTGCACACTGTCCAAATGTCAGCAGGTTCCTGCTGAACTGCCTGATATTCGTATTGTATGTACCCAGCATTAGATTGAAGGACAAGATATTTCCACATAATCCTATACATCCTGGGACCCAGTATATACTTGATTACCTTTTATAATGCTGGACACTATGGGGTTGATTTACTAAAGCTTGAAAGTGCAAAATTTGGTGCAGCTCTACACAGAAACCAATCAGCTTCAAGGTTTTATTGTGAAAGCTTAATTGAACAAGCTGAGGTTAGAAGCTGATTGGCTAGCATGCACAGCTGCACCGGTTTTTGCACTCTCCAGCTTTAGTAAATCAACCCCTATGGCAGTGGTTCTCAACTCCGGTCCTCGGGACCCACTAACAGGCCAGGTTTGCAGGATAACTGAAATACATCACAGGTGATGGAATTTGCTGCTCAGTGATTGCAGCATTCTAGTCTGTATCTCCCCAAGGTAATACTTAAAATCTGGCCTGTTGGTGGGTCCCGGGGACAGGAGTTGAGAACCACTGCCCTATGGGTTCCCGGTATGATATATTGTAACATCCAATACCTAAGGAGCAGAGACATCATCCAGTTGTATAGCTATTTGCCAATATGTGTTTTTTTTTACTAATTTGCATATGTTTTACATGGTTTTGCCTAAAATTATGTTGTATAACTTTGTAATTATTGCATGGTGTCACTGGATTGTTCTGAAACATGTTTAAATTATTTTTGCATGTTACAGTGAGTGGACATGGTGGAGTTGAGTCTAAAATGGACTGCAAATCCAAATTAGGATTCATACACAGATAACAAAAAGCTGCACCCAGTTTGCATTTTTCATGCCCAATGAGCACCTAAAAGAATGCATTGAGCTAAATGTCTCAAATCATAAGATCTGAAGAAAGACTTGCATAGGATAGTCCAGGTGGTCAAGACCCTGGATTCACCTTACAACCTGATTGAACGATTTCTTTGGATTTACAAACACTAAGTTATGTGGGGCTTATAAAAACAGTCCAATCAATTTGTTTCCAAGTCAGTGTAGGCCAGGAGTAGGCAACCTGCAGCCCTCCAGCTGTTGTAGAACTACATATCCCATGAGGCATTGCAAGGCTGACGGGTACAATTACTCCCAGAGGCATGATGGGACTTGTAGCTTTGCAACATCTTGGGGGCCGCAGGTTGCCTACCCCTGGTGTAGGCCTTGTGTGGTTTTTGATTGAGCTAAAGCAAGCAGTGCAAAGGGGTAAACATTATGACCAAAGAGCCTGCAGTTAAGAGTTCATCAAGCCCATGAACTGTTATACCTACCACTCGGCTCCCATTCTCCACTTTTTTTTAGCTTGACAGCCCGGCAAGCTAGGCATTCAGGTAATATTGCCCCCTACCAGAAGTTGGTTATGATTTATACTTCTACTACTACTCTTAAGACTTTTGGGAATATGATTTTATAGCATGGGTACAACAAAAAATGTTGCCAAAATTTCTCACGCATGGGCCCCGTCAGATGACACTGGAGGTGGACACCTGAATATGCCCTATTGCTCCCCTTTTCTCCTCTACCATAGGCTTACGAACACAACGGAACAATGATGATATCATTGTTTAGCCGATTATGGCACCATCCCTTTACCATGAAAAACAAAATCACAATCAAATGACTTCTGCATCCCTCCCCAACATACAAGCCACAAAAAACTCAGCATTGTTGGCCACTGCTCATGTAAGGGAGGAAGCAAGATCTACTTACAAGATATATATATTGAAAACCTAAGTGACATTGGCAGTAAATATATTAAAATATACAGTTAGATTTGAACATTTATTTTTCATATTGATCGCTTAGGTACAAGATCTGCTTTACATTACCCATACATGCATCTACTTAAAGCTTTTAAAGGCAAATCTTCTACAGCACCATTGAATAATAAAATTAACTAAAAATATGTTACAAAAACACAATCAACAGCATGCTAGTAACAGTTTAAAAAAAAATGTGAAGCTTACGCTCCCTTTATAAATGAAAAAAATAATTTCATTTCTCAAAGTAGCCCATACGGAGATGAGGCTTTGAGTGGAAATTAGGACATAGAGGTCAGCCACATGTCTCTTTTCTGCTATCTCATACACTTACCATGGAGTATGCTCAAAGGGTCAAGGTCCCTAGACTTCACTCTTTCCACTGTGGAGTTCCCTGATCACAGAATATGTTTCAATGCTGTAGGATTGTATCTCTGCAAGACACAGCTTGTGTTTGATTATCTCAGAAAGCCAGTTTCATCCTCTTGTCCCTACCTACATTTCTGTTTTATAAAAAAAAAAAAAAACTAACATAGAAAGTTGTCAAACTGGAATTCCAGGTTTAGCCCTGCCCTGGACACCTTACAAGTTCAGCTTCTTCCGCCCTGACTCACCTATACATGCAAGAGTGTGTTGTCACGAGACTGCTTCTCTTTACTGGAAACACCACAGAACAACCATTGGGTTCCCGCCAGCTTACTACAATAGTCTACCAATGACAAGGAAGAGAACAGCGTGTTTTGATGTGCATGATAATTGTTATTACACTTGCTTGGATCATTATCAGAGAATAACACGGAACGTCACCCTAGAAGCGGAAGTTCACCTTTGAATTACTCTATAAATAATATATAGCCATAGAACACAAGTATATAGATAAATACGAGCACCCTGTTTACATCCTGGTTGTCCAGTAGGTATGAGAGCAGACATGTTCAGATCCTGGTCCAAACCCACCTGAGCTATCTCACCAGGAAGGTGTCACTGTACTGAGCCAATCATAAGCGCCCCTAGTATATGTGTGGATGCAGGTCTGGGAATGCCTTTACTGCTTATAATTGGCCCAGTACAGGTGACTGCTTCCTGCAGGGTTTGCTCAGGTAGGTTTGGACTAAGGGGCTGATTTACTAAAGGCAAACAGACTTTGCACTTTGCAAAGTGCAAGTGCAGCTGCGCCAGAGCTTAGTAAATGAGGTAAAGCTTAATTTGGCAAAGAATACCCAATCACATGCAAGGAAAATAAATATAAAAAAAACAAAATGTTTGCTTGCATCTGATTGGATGATGGAAGTCAGCAGAGCTTCTGCTCATTTACTAAGTTCTGAAGCAACTGCCCTTGCAGCATGCAACTGCACTTTGCAAAGTTCACAGTCTATTTGCCTTTAGTAAATCAACCCCTTTGATTCTAACATGCTTCTAACACACCTGAGCTCATCCATATTGTCCAGCAATGAGCTTAGGAAACTGACAGATATTTACCATTGACACTATGCAATTCATGGTGTCGTGCAGCCCCCCAACCCCCGCTTTCTAAACCTTGTGATTGCAAAATCTGACTGGGAATTGCATCCTGTGTGCTGATGTTGTCAAAAGCATAGATAGTACAAGTGTGGCCAGAGTGACACCATGAAAAAACGTCTCCAATTGTTTCAGAAGATCTCGCACTTCATCAATCTCCAGTTCCTTCTCCCAAATACATTGCCTAGGCTATTGTGTGACTGATTTTCATAAATGATCATAAACCACAAAGCTGCTTTATGACAGCTGGAACAAAGGTAAAACATGATATTGCCCCTGGCATTCAGTGGTGACTTAGCTGTGATTTTCTGATCTGCTATGCAATGCAATGGCTTAATTGATAAACTGTGCAATGATAAAAAAGGGTTAAAGTGTAAACCGGGGTGGGCAACCTTAAGGCCCGTACACACGATCAGAAAATTTTAAGCAAAATTTAGTCCGACGAACGATCTGCCGATTTTCTGATCGTTAGTATGGTGCTTTCAACAGCCAATTCTGAATTTTTGGACAACAAAAACTTGATGTACAAGCTCGAAAATTTTTGCCGTTTGTAAACACAAAGTCTGATTTTCATTTAAGTAGTGCAGTCGGAAAAAAAAACGCTAGAGCATGCTCAGAAAAGAAAGACCACATACAAAACAATTCAACACATTACATCACTTCTGACGTTGAATTCTGTTGTACAAGAATCTTCGTATGAGACTAGCAGCATACAAAAAAAACGGAAGGAAATTTGTCCAATAATCTGATCGTGTGTACCTGGCTTTAAGCCTCGTACACACGGGACGACGATCGTACGTACGGTCGTCTCAAATCGTATGTTGGCTGTTGTATCTAGCATACTGACTGCACTACACGATCGTACGAGCAAAGAAAGAACATTCAGGTGCATGTAATTAGCATCCGGTCGTTCCTGACTTCTGAGCATGCGTGTTTTGCACAATACAACTTGTTGTACCAACTTCTCTGTACACACAATACAACGGTCGTATGACTGCTTGTTGTTACGACCAAGTTTTCTAGTTTGCTCATACAACTTCCGTTGTACGACCGTCGTATGTCGGCTGTTCTAATAGCGCGTACGAACGATTGATTTCACATACAGCAGTCGTTCGTATGACCTGTTGTATACGATTGTCGTCCTGTGTGTACGAGGCTTTAGAGTGATGGAGAGATCTACCTGAACAACATGGGAGAAGTCAAAGATCACCAGGCATGCCCAGTGTCGTCTCCTCACACCTGATTAAAATCTCTAAGTACTACCGTGTCACAATTGCACAGCAATCATGGGTCTAAATCAGGGAGATGGCAACATATTGCCTCCTCATCGCCCGTCAAACACACTCGGATCACTTTTCAGAGGAGCAGCAGTGCCAGTGAATGAGCACTTATTCGGCAGCGGCACCTTTAGGGCTTGTTCACACGTAAATTTGGGGGGTTTTACAGCCCCCAATCCCTACCCCCTTTAGATGCTGAGGCAGCAGCCAAGGGTGTAAACACGCCACAGCAGGAATTAATCCCCCTGTTGCTTTTGGTGGGTGCTACCATCTGCCAATCGCGACCCATTCAAGTAAATGGGGCCACTCTGCAAGCGCCCAGCAATGACATGCTTTTGCTGTGTCCAAGGGGTTAAAGCAGGTGGTGAGAAAGCAACACAACATTGTTATTATGCCCAGTGTATTGCTTCACACTGACCTGAGGATCTCTTCTTTCCTGCTGCTGGCACCCCTCTGGAGACCGCTAGCTGGGATAAGAAGTGGAGTACAGTTGGTATCACTCCACATGGGACAGGAGCCGCACTACAGAGGAGGCATCTTCTTATGCGGCTCTTTGCTCCCTACTACAGCTCCAACTTTACAAGTAGTCCCTCTTCATTGCACTCTGTTTGATGTTCTGGAATGGCGGGTCAGCAAACCCAGACTGAGCTCTACCAGCCACCTGTCTGCGATCTACTGGTAGATTGCGATTTACAGGTTGCTGACCCCCGGTGTAAACAGACAGGGTGCGTTTATTTGGGAGTCAAGATGTATGCAGAATACAATATTTAAACAGGAAAGAAAAAGATGCAGTTCTCCATTCTAAAAGCATTGTTTAAAAGTAACCAACAAGGCTTTTAGATAAGACAGTGGCTTAATTTCCATTCTTGTGCAGATATTGTATTCATGAAGTGGCTGGCACCAGAAGCCTGCACCCACTGGAGGGAGTGCTTTGTGTATTTAGAGCAGTTTAGTTTTCTTTGCATTGGTGATTTTTTCTTTTAGTTTTGTGAATTTAAGTATTTGTGCTCTGTGGCTTTAAATTTGTTTATAATACCTTTTTTTGCAGTGTATTTCAATTTTGAAAAACATGTAAAATCTTGAAAGGCTGCTTTTTTGGCTCAAGAACAGATCCAGTTGCAAGGAGGTTTTGTAATCTTTAGGAGCCATCAAAAGCCCATCACACCCCCAAAAAGCACCTTCTTTTCACTTGCTCTATTGACTCCAGTGGGTTTAGCCAAAATGGTGAAAAATTACAGAAATCTCCCAATTTTTTCTTAAATTGTGTGGAAACAAAGACTCGAACTTCACCCATCCCTAGATGCTACATATATAACATTTTCAGATGTGTAGCTCACAACTTATTAGTTGTGGTCTCTGAGAACTACAGGCTCAACTACTAGTACAATTTTAATCACTGCAAGCCCAAGATTCAACTCACTGTGCACTTAAACTATTGCGGGAGATTAGCTTGTGGGGATCAGCTTTCCAGAGGAACAGAGTTAGCGTGCAAGCAACTTTCCTTAAAATTGGCCGCTTGCCAGGTTTATTAATAAAATAAGGTTTTCAGGTAAAACATACAAAACATAAAAATAAGTCTTTGCCATCCGGCGCTAAACTAAACAATACCTTTTTCTAACTATATGGTGTGAGGCTGGCCCCCTACACCCACAAAACATAAGAAAAAAGACAAACCTTGTCTTTCAAAGTCCAAGCAGACACAGAGCTCCCTCAGATCCCTCTCTCTGAGTTTCAGGCCAGAGCTAAAGTGAAATTTCTTCCTGGTCGTTAAATGCAGGTGGCATTTGGGTGTACCAGAAACTCCGGACCGGAGCCAGCTCTGCCACGGTGGCTGCCCGGGTCAGACTCTCACTAGTCCACTCCAAGTGCACACATGCAAGGCGATAAATATCACCCGTCCATTATTGCTCCTCGCATAACGTTACACTATGTACAAAAAACTTTTCAGCTGCCATGCCATGTCACATGCAGGCCTCATTGTGCATTCACATGCGCAATGAGGCCTGTATACTGTGTCAAAGGGCTCCATCCCTAGCCACAAGCTGCTGCGTGCAGGCAGCCCATTTAAATCTATTAGGCAGTGGTGGCTGGTGTTTTTTTTGGAGGATTGGCAAGCAACCACCCCCCGGCACTTACCCCATCTAGGTGGCGGGTGGGTTGCAGGCTCCTATGGGCACCAGGCGGGCTCCTATGGGTGGGTTGCGGGCTCCTACAAGTGGGTTGCGGGCTCCTGCGGGCAGTGGACGGGTTGCGGGCTCCTACGGCAGCTGGTCCTCTCCTCTTCTGCATCACGGTGGCTTCCATCTTGTGGCTTCTCCCTCCTCCTAGGAGGATCGCCTGTCCTTTCAACGAATCGGGTGACGGGTCTCAAGACCCGCTTCCTGATTGGCGGGGAGGAGGATCAGTGTGGCGACATTGAATATTCATTCGCTATTGTCACACAACTGGGTGGGATCGGGGCGCAGTGCTCTGCACCCCAAGCCCACCCTTTTTTTGAAGCCTATTAGAGCCTCTGGCTCCAATCACGTGCTTTAAATAATCACACCCCCGCCATTAGAATCCATGCATTCGGCGCCCTGCATGTAGATTAGGGGGCTGGATACATGGATGGGGGGGCGGTGCTCGGGCGCCCCTAATGGATGGGCCGCCGCTAGACTTGTGCACGGCCAAAAAATTCATTTTCGTTTTATTTGGTGTTTTTTTACTTAGTTTTTCGGATCATTCATTATCAGAATTCATTTTTGGAAATTCGGATACATTCGAATTTGGTTTGAATTCAGTTCATTCCTCTTGTATAGATGCGGTAATTCAGATATTCAGAAAAAATTGAATTTGGTTTGTTCCATTCGTATACATTATTATCAGCAATTTGGGAGTTCGGAAAAATTTGTATTCGTTACATGTACTAACGAGCAGGCAAATTTGAAAGGAAATTCCACTACCTAACTAATTTAATAGTTTATAATTATTATTATTATCATAGTTTTTTATTATTAATAATAATAAATAATAATATTTTTTAAAAAAAACTGTTATAATGGGTATGGTTAATAAAAATAATAACCATAATAATTTAATTATAATAGAAATGATCCAAATGTTTTTTTTCTTTAGGATTTTAAAATTTTCATTCTTTAAAATTTTCGGATTTTAGTTCTTATTTTTGGATTTTCATGCTTTTGAGTTTCTGGATTTCGTTTTTACTTTCAGATTTTCGTTCTTTTGAACTTTCATATTTTTGTTTTTATTTTCGGATTTTCATTCTATTGAATTTTCGCTCTTACTTTTGGATTTTCATTCTTTCAAATTTTCAGATTTTCATTTTTTTTTTTCGCATTTTAGTTCTTTTGAATTTTCGGATTTTCGAATTTCGAATTTTCATTCATTTGGATTTTCGAATTTCGGATTTTCGTTCATTCAGATTTTCGAATTTCGGATTTTCGTTCATTCAGATTTTCGAATTTCGGATTTTCGTTTTTTCCCATTTTCGTTCTTTACAAAAGTTAGTTTTCAGAAAAATTTGTGAAAAACGAAATGAATTGCACATGTCTAGCCACCACTGTTATTAGGATACAGCCGCTCATCCTAATGTGATAGGTGCACAGGTGCAGGGGCTCCATGCAGCTGCTGTGTCCTAATATACTTGATTGGGCTGAGGGTATGGCATACCTCCCAACTTTCTAAGATGGGAATGAGGGACACCTAGTGGCAAAAGTATGTAGGCACAGGACACACCCCCGCCATGCCACTAGTATTCCTTTATATTGGCTTTTGAAATTTACAAATGCAGCAATTTAGAAATTGAATGAAAGGTTTAGCACTGGGGAACACTTTTTAAAGCCACATAGTGCATTTTATATACAACTATATAGATCAGACCAAAATGAGGGACAGATGAGGAGGAAAGAGGGACATTGTTCTGAATGAGGGACAGTCCCTTGAAATCAGGGACAGTTGGGAGTTATGGTATGGAGCACCTGCCAGCTAGGGCACAGAAAAGAATGGTCAGTCCCACAAAATTCACTGTGTATGAGCCAAAATGCCCATATGAACGAATCATTACATTCTTCATTCATTTGTAGCACTTTCCTTTGAAGGGGCCACTAGAAGTAACCCAGGCCCCCCTCACCAATTCAGAGGCTACCAGGCCCAAGCCACAAGTTAAGTCTAGGGGGGTTGTGTTTTTGTGGATTTATTGCAGCAATCAACAGGAGAAAGGGATGAGGGTGCAGGATACCCCAAGCCGCCAGACAGGAGCAGGAGAACAGTCTCTTAGGCCCCTTTCACACAGGCGTTCAGTTTAGATCCATCTGTCAGTTTTTCAGATGATCCAAGCAGAAGCACCGTGTGTGTCTATGGGTGGGAGGATGCAAATGGATGATCATCTATTTACATCTGCCTACATCCATGTCTGTTCAGGTCCGGTTTTTAAGGGAACAGGCAACCTCCAGATCAGTTGAAAAGGAATGGATGTAAACTAATGCCATCCGTTTATGTTTGTTTTTAGACTAGAAACATTTTTTGTTTATATTGGGACAAACAGCCCATGTCAGTTATTGATGGAGTATATCTGCCACAAAGAATCTTGAGATTCTTAAGGTAAATGGGTGGCAGGGAGAGGTCTGTAGGCAGCAAGGGGTTAAGTATTGGTCACACCTTGCTCCCCAGCTGGGGTATAATTTTGCCTGACCTGGGTGTAATCAGTGGTGGTGCTGTGAGGGAACATGCCTGCAAAGACTGAAGCAGACCCAGTGAGGTCTATCTGTTAGCCAGGAGGCTTTTATTCATGTAATGGACTTTTGTTTTGGGACTGTTTTCTACCCCTGCGAGGGAAGCCTTTTTAAGATAATTTGCCCCTCAATTTACTAAAACAACTTCATGAATACCCCATATGCTTATTGAGGAGGAACACTCAGGTACCTACTCTGCCATGCTTAATACATACCTCATATAGGACTAAGGAAACCTGACTAAATTAAATGTATTATTTTAGGATAAAACCCTCTGCAGCTCACTGCAATCTCTTCTCTTCCTACTGAGGGGATAGAGTGTGGTCTTTTGCAAGTACTTGGTCTGGGACGGAATGCCCAACCGTGGGGACAGGGACAGTCCATGATGAGCCCTACTGTACTGTTGATTTTAATCATACTCTGGTTTTTCGGGACGGGTGCCGAATGTTAATGTTTAATAGCAAATGTAAGTTTCAAAGTGTGTATAAGTATGATGATTGTCTAATTTCTATACCATTGCTAAATTTCTTTTCTCTGCTATTTCTGTAGAAAAGGATACTTCCCCTGAGGAAGACCTATATACCTCTTCTCAAAGGTCGAAACGCGTCGGTGAACTGACGTAGCTATGGCTGTATCGTATGCTATCCTATGTTTTGCTATAGTATAACGTTGTATGCAGATGTACATGTCCCTTGTTTGCACAACCAGAGCTTTCGTATTAATATGCACGTATTTATGGAAATGCAAAATACATTTTGAAACTATAAGTGGGTATTCTATTTTTATATTCTCACCCATATTTAATACTTGTTCACTTATTTTGCTGCCATAAAAGCCTCATTGGGGGATTCTCCCACTACACAAGTATTGGTCACACCTTGCTCCCCAGCTGGGGTATAATTTTGCCTGACCTGGGTGTAATCAGTGGTGGTGCTGAGAGAGAAGTAGCAGGCTGTGAGGGAACATGCCTGCAAAGACTAAAGCAGACCCAGTGAGGTCTATCTGTTAGCCAGGAGGCTTTTATTCATGTAATGGACTTTTGTTTTGGGACTGTTTTCTACCCCTGCGACAGAAGCCTTTCTGTTATCCTTATTTGCTGAATGAATAAACATGGGCAGGAAGCCCTTAACCTGACATACGGCTGGATTACATGTTTGAGTACCTCTCCACTTGAAGCTAATCGCCCACAATTGGTGGAAACGGATGCGTACAAGCCCTCTACTGATCTACGCTGAAAGGCAAGTTTGCTGGCTACACTGTATACCTGTTGTTAAAAGACTGCATTGAAATAAGCTGTGTGAATGTTGTGACAGCGGTGTTAAAAGGACAGCAATGTGTGTCTATACCACTTAAACGCACATTGTACCGCAGCGTAATTTGTGAATCTGCAGCATGGATGACTTGATAAAGGCCTTGCTCCAGAGTAATGCTACACAGCAACATACTTTTCAGAAAGTCCTGGCTCAGCAGCAGCAAGCTGCTGCACAACAACAAGAAACAAATAGAATGTTGACGACTCAGCAGCAGCAAGCCCATGCAACCAGCCAGCAAGCTGCTGCACAACGACAAGAAAAAGATAGAATGTTGACAGCTCAGCAGCAGCAAGCTGCTGCACAACAACAAGAACCAAATAGAATGTTGACGGCTCAGCAGCAGCAAGCCCAAACAGCCAACCAGCAAGCTATGGCTGCCCTAGCTCAGGCAACTGGGGCTCAAGTTGCTGCTTTGGCTCAGGCAGCTGAGAAAGATTGACAGGCCTTAGCAGAAGTACTCCAGTGGATGCCAGCCCAGACTGCAAATGTCTCCACAGTGTCCCCTGGTGACACCCTGCCAGGCACCAAAAGTCACCTTCTACAAAAAATGATGCCAGGATGACGTGGAGGTCTTCCTATGTTCATTTGAAAGAACTGCTGAGGGGCAGGCCTGGCCTAAAGACCGCTGGGCTGCGCTGGTGGCCCCACTGTTAACAGCTGACTCCCAAAAGGCATACTTTGACTTGTCTGCTGAAGAAGCCCGAGATTATGGCAAACTAAAGGCTGAGATCTTGCGACGTCTGGGAGTCATCTCAGCAGTAAAAGCACAGCGAGTACACAGCTGGAGTTTCAAGGCAAATGGATCCCCGGCTCCCAAATGTATGACCTAATCAACCTGTTCAAATGGTGGATGTAGCCTGAGATTCTCACAGGGCCCCAGATGGTGGAAAAGTGTATGTGCCCTCCTGGACTTTGGAAGTCTGGTCACCCTGGTCCATACCCGGCTGTTGGACCCTGAACAGCTGGTATGTGTGCATGGTGACTGTAAGAAGTACCCCACAGCGCTGGTGACCTTTGAAACCAGCTCAGGATCTGTTTGCCGTGAAGTGGCTGTGTCCCCTATCCTGTTCCACATTGTAATATTGGGTAGAGACTTTCCACTGTTCCGGGAACTTTGCAGTGTGAAAGAAAAGGGCCTTGAGCCTGGACTTCCTAGTGGGACTGAAGGGGGGAACCCCAACCCCTTTGAACCAAAGGTTGATGAAAATGCGGTAGGGGTGAACCCTTGCGAAAATGTGTCTTTTCCCCTAGCAGTCTATGCGGGTGAACTGGAGGTGACCCCTGAGACCCTAGAGTTGCCCGGGGTGCCGGAGCTAGAGGTTTCTCGGGAAAACTTTAGGACCGCTCAATTACAGGATCCTACTCTTGTACAAGCCTGGAAAAATGTGAAAGTAAACAATGGGACCCCAGTAGCCCCGGGGCTGGAAAATATGTTTCCTCATATAGCAGTTAACCATGACATGTTGTATCGGGTTGACAAAATTCGGGGTGAGGTTGTGTAACAACTCGTGGTGCCTGGCCCCTATAGAAGGACAGTGCTGAACCTGGCCCATACACACACTCTGGGGGCCACCTGG
Source organism: Glandirana rugosa (assembly GCA_018402905.1). NCBI lineage: Eukaryota > Metazoa > Chordata > Amphibia > Anura > Ranidae > Glandirana > Glandirana rugosa. Next base: position 296,870 of record BLSH010505079.1, read on the forward strand.
CCTATGAAAAAACAAAAGAACATGTCGTACAGCATTTCTTCTGGCCTGGGATACATGCCGACCTGAAAAACTATTGTGAGCCTGGTCCTGAGTGTCAAAAGGTAGCCCCTATGCCCCATTACTGTAGCCCACTGGTACCACTGCCTGTGATTGAGATTCCTTTTGACCGAATTGCCATGGATCTGATAGGGCCAGTAGTTAGCCAAAGGCTATCAGTACATCCTAGTCTTCATGGACTACGCCACCCGGTATCCTGAGGCTGTTCACTTAAGAAACACTTCCTCCAAGACCATCGCCAAAGAGTTCAGTATTAAGCATTTGCATACTTCAGTTTACCACCCTCAGACAGATGGGTTAGTAGAACAATTTAACAAAACCCTCAAAAGTATGCTCAAGAAGTGGTGGCTAAAGATGGGAGAGATTGGGATTGTCTACTGCCATACCTGTTGTTTGCCATTAAAGAGGTCCCACAGTCTTCCACAGGGTTCTCACCCTTTGCACTCCTGTATTGGAGGCATCCCAGAGGGTTGCTGGACATTGCTAAAGAAACTTGGGAGACTGAAATTACTCCCTTCCCGGAGTATCATTGAACATATCTCAGCCATGCAGGATAGGATTGCCTCAGTAATGCCCCTGATTTGAGAAAACATGCAGCAAGCCCAGGAAGCCCAAAGACGAGTATATAATAGGTCAGCGAAGGTTCGGACTTTCCATCCGGGGGATGGCATACTTGTTTTAGTCCCCACGGTGGAAAGTAAGTTCCTAGCTAAGTGGCAAGGACCCTATGAGATACTGGAAAAGGTTGGGGAAGTAAACTATAAGGTATACCAACCAGACAGGTGGAAGAAAGGGCAGATCTATTGTGTAAATGTAATTAAAGCATGGAAAGACAGGGAAGCTCTCCTAGCCCTGGGTTATCAGCCACTTAAAAAAGAGGGAGGCATAAGTGAAGTTCAGATACCTGAGTCCATATTGGTGTCCCAACAGCAGGAGGTGAGGGGGTTTTTACAGTGCAATAAAGACTTCTTCTCAGACTTGCCCGGCTGCACAAATGTAATTAAACATGAAATTGTCACTGACACCAAGGTTTGAGTACGCCTTAAGCCTTATCGTATTCCAGAGGCCCGTAGACAAGCAATAGCTGAAGAAGTTCAGAGGATGTTTGACCTCGGGGTGATAGAGAAGGCTAAAAGTGAATGGTGTAGTCCTATAGTCTTAGTTCCCAAACCAGATGGGTCCTTAAGATTTTGAATGAGGTGTCAAAGTTTGATACATATCCCATGCCCCAGGTTGATGAATTAGTGGAGAAGTTGGGCCCCACCAGGTACATAACCACTCTGGATCTCACTAGAGGGTATTAGAGGAAGCAAAAGAGAAAACCGCTTTTGCAACACCTGAAGGGTTATGGCAGTATGTGCAGATGCCCTTTGGGTTAAATGGAGCTCCCGCTACATTCCAGTGGATGATGGATGAGATCTTTAGGCCGCATCAGTGGTGTTCTGCAACCTATCTAGATGATGTGGTTATTTGGAGCACAGATTGGGAAACTTATCTACCCAAAGTCCAGGTTGTCATAAACTCCATCAGAAACGCTGGCTTAACTACAAAAGACTGGCCTGGCTCTGCCACCAAGAAACAAGTGAGAACCTTCCTAGGCATGGTTGGGTATTATCGAAGGTTCATCTCAAACTTTGCCACACTGGCAGCACCCTTAACTGACCTCACCAAGGGAAAAAGCTCCTCTGTAGCAATTAAATGGAATCCTGAGGCTGAAGCAGCTTTCCAAAGCCTGAAGGAGGTGCTATGTAACAAGCCTGTGTTGGTAGCCCCAGACTTTAGCAAGGAGTTTGTAGTCCAGACCGATGCCTCCACTATAGGTCTGGGGGCTGTTTTGTCACAACTGGTAGGCGGAGAAGAACACCTGGTGGTCTATTTGAGTCGGAAGCTGACCCCGGCAGAGGGAAATTACAGTATTGTGGAGCGAGAGTGCTTGGCCATTAAGTGGGCCTTAGAGGCTCTAAGGTACTACTTGCTGGGGTGCCACTTCCGACTCATAACAGACCATGCTCCCTTGAAATGGATGGCCCAGGCTAAGGATCATAATGCAAGGGTTACCCGTTGGTTCCTGGCCCTCCAAGATTTTTAATTTAAAGTGGAGCACAGGGCTGGTTGTAACCACAAAAATGCAGATGCCCTTTTTAGAACCCACTGTTTAATAGCGGGTGTTCAAACCAACGGGTTCAAAAAGAGGGGGGGGGGTATGTGACAAACAGCCCATGTCAGCTGTTGATGGAGTATATCTGCCACATAGAATCTTGAGATTCTTTAGGTAAATGGGTGGCAGGGAGAGGTCTGTAGGCAGCAAGGGATTAAGTATTGGTCACACCTTGCTCCCCAGCTGGGGTATAATTTTGTCTGACCTGGGTGTAATCAGTGGTGGTGCTGTGAGGAAACATGCCTGCAAAGACTGAAGCAGACCCAGTGAGGTCTATCTGTTAGCCAGGAAGCTTTTATTCATGTAATGGACTTTTGTTTGGGACTGTTTTTCTACCCCTGCGAGGGAAGCCTTTCTGTTATCCTTATTTGCTGAATGAATAAACATGGGCAGGAAGCCTTTAACCTGACATATGGCTGGATTACATGTTTGAGAACCTCGCCATTTGAAGCTAATCGCCCAAAATACTTTTGTCACCGCTGATTGGTCTCTGAAACAACTAAGAAAAAATGGATGCAAAAATTGATGTAGACCGATGTAAACTGAACTGAACTGCAAACTGATGCAAATTGAATCTGTTTTTTCTTTGAAAAAAACATAACTGAATGGATGACGTTTGTGAGAAAGGGGCCTTAAAGTGGAGGTCCGCCGCCTGCCGCCCTCCTTTAAAAATTAAAAGTCAGCAGCTACACATACTGTAGCTTCTGACTTTTCACATTAGGACACTTACCTGTCCTGGAGTCCAGCAATGTCGGCGCTGCCTACAGATCTTCAGATTGGCTGGACGAGTGCTGCCGCCGCCATTGACTGTAGGGGAACCCAGAATTGTAGCCTACTGCGCATGCCCGAGGCGTCGCTGCACTTTCTCATTGGAGGTGACGGAGGAGGAGGGGGGAGGAGGAGGGAGCCGGCTGCTAGCAGCCGCGGTACTGGGCTCCAGGATGTGGGGAAAGGGACACCTGTCAAAGACAGGTGTCCTCTCCCCCCTCCCCCCTGAAAGGTGCCAAATGTGACACTTGAGGAAGGGGAGGAATCTGACCAGCGGAAGTTCCACTTTTGGGTGGAACTCCACTTTAAAGTGGATGTAAACCCACCACTCACCCAGTATAAACTAATGGCACAGTATTAATGTATACATACATGCAAGCCTCCTGCATGTATCCCTACCTTGCAAATGTCCTTCCTGTAAGCACTAGCAGCTGTAAGCACTAGCAGCTGAGTAAAACACTGAAATCCATGGGTGGCTCTGTTTTAGGGTTGACACTTTTTCTTCAGACCAAACCCGAATACTTTAGCGGCACACAGTATTTTTTTTTTTTTTTTTTAGTATACACTACAGGATTTTAACAGACTTGGGATGCCTTTGGGAACTCCATAGAGAATGGTAATGCAGCACACATAGTGTCCCCTCACCATCCGATCAAGTTCTGCCCTGAGCCACATTTCTGTTTTAATATTGTGTCCGGGTTTCAGGTGGACTGAAACCTGGACACATGATTCAAAACCTGGACTGTCCGGGTGAATCCTGGGCAGGTGGCAACCTTACTCTGTTTGCTGGAACTCGGTGGGTGGAATTGTGATATCACAAGCCTCCCCACCCATCTCTATACTGAGAGATTGTGCAGGGAGGGAGAGGGGAGTGTAAAACTTTATCTGCTCCATGAAGGAGATAAGCAAATTGCTTGTCACTCACAAAGCATGGGGCTAATACGTCTGTGTATTTCCCTGTTAGTTGGACTTTCTCTTCCTGAAAAAAGATAAGCTCATTACTCACAGTTGGATTAACTGTTCGTGACAAGACTGGGCACAGATGACATGACATGCTATATTCTACCAGGCAGAGTTATTAATTCTTTTTTTTTTCGTGTTTACATCCACTTTAACCACTTAAGGACCAGAAGGATTTCCCCCTTTAGGACCAGAGCACTTTTTGCGATTCGGCGCTGCGTCGCTTTAACTGACAATTGCGCGGTCGTGCGACGTTGTACCCAAACAAAATTTGTGTCCTTTTTTTCCCACAAATAGAGCTTTCTTTTGGTGGTATTTGATCACCTCTGTGTCATTTCTGATCGCCGCTATAAACAAAAGAAGAGCGACAATTTTGCAAAAAAACCCAAATTTCTTACTTTTTGCTAAAATACAAATCCAAAAAAAAAATATAAAAAACATTTTTTTTCATCGGTTTTGGCCGATTTATATTCTTCCTCATATTTGTGATAAAAAA
>BLSH010505229.1:12186-23464 GCA_018402905.1 Glandirana rugosa
TTATCAGGGTCTTAGTTCAAGTGATCTCGCGGTTTTGTTGTCACTGACTGATTTTTTGATCAGCACCATCTTCGTTTCCTTAACATGTACCTTTATTACAAATCTCGTACTATACTAGTGGATTTACAAAAAATTTTTAAATTTTAGAACAAATTACTACTAGACGAAAATTTAACAAATTTTTTCACTACATATTGGGTGGGAAACGTCGATATTGTCGAAGTTGAGAAGACCCTTCCGACAGGTGTGCCAAATCCTCACACAGATACCCTTTCAAACTGGTAAGAAGGTCTTCTCGTAAACACTCCAGTCCGTGACTACAACCTACTTCCGGACCGAGTGTGAGGATGAGTGAGTATGGGGTGGAGGAACTTGACTGGCCTGCACAGAGTCCTGATCTCAACCCAATAGAACACCTTTGGGATGAATTAGAGCAGAGAGTGTGAGCCAGGCCTTCATCCAACATCAGTGCCTGACCTCACAAATGCTCTTCTGGAAGAATGGTCAAACTTTCCCATAGACACACTCCTAAACCGTGTGGACAGCCTTCCCAGAAGAGTTGAAGCTGTTATAGCTGCAAAGGGTGGGTTATACATCACTTTTTTAAACAATTTAAAAGCAGATCATCATTAAACAAGATTTTAAATTTTTAAAAAACATTTAGGTGATCATATCATGCTCTAAACATTATTTCCATGTACAATTCCTTTGCTTCTACCACGACTAGTTTTTTAGTCAGTCACTGTTGTTTTGGCGCTCTAGTGAACTTGATTCTGGGACTATTTTCTCCCTCAGGGCATTAGTGAATTCCATTTCCACGCTAATTAGTGCGAATTTGCGATTCTGTGCGTTAAAATTTGCGTGAAGGCAGAATCGCGCTATAGTAAATGACCCCCTAGGTGACACATTTTGGGGACACCAATACAGTGATCAGTGCTAAAAAAAGGCACTGTTAGTGTATAAATGACACTGGCAGGGAAGTAGTTAACATCAGGGACGATCAAAGGGTTAAGTGTGTTTCCTGGGAGTGTTTTCTAACTGTGTGGGGGATGGACTGACAGGAAAAACACAGAGATCCGTGTTCCTGCTTGCAAGGAACAGAAGATCTATGTGTACATCCCTGTCAGAACGGGGATCTGCATTGCTTACATAGGCAGATCCCCATTCTGCCTCTCTGTGGAGCGATCGTGGGTGGCTGGCGCACATTGGGTCCGCTGGACCTGCTGATTGGCAGCGGGCACGTGCGCGCTCACAGTATCTATTGCACAAAATTACATACTGGTACGTTGTTTTGTTCAATAGACCCTGCTGCAGTATATAAGTGGTTAAGCTTTTGAGCTTTGTATACAGCCTTCCTTTTACAACAGCATTTAAAGATAGCCTGTTAGTTTGAATGCAAAATGAAATATATTTATATGCAATATTTCATATTTATCTAAAAAAAAAAAAGAAAAATATTTTTAAATGCCTCAGTTTTTCCCCAAGCATAATAATAAATTACAATATACAGAACCACTATACAGTCCCTTTAAATCAGGGTATTCCAAGCCTGTTCTTGGTGCATGTTTCAAAGGACACCCCACATATGTATGAGTGGTGTAATTAGGGTAATCATGCAATTATCCACAGGATATGAATTGTTGTTAAGACCTGAAAATAATATGGTATAACACTGCTTTAAATTATTTTTGGAATACTTGTATAAAGTAGTATGTATTTAATCTTTTTTACTCACTTAAAATATTATGAAACAGGCCAACAGGTTTCAGGAGCCTTTCTTCAGGGCTTGTGTCTTGTAATGCAGCCATGGACCATCAAGCCTTCTGAAAGCATCCTCTTACAACCTGTATTGTATTGAAGAGCAGTTGAACTGAATAATAGCTGTTCGCCATCTAGCATATTAGGCTTTGTTACAGATAAGCATTCTAAATATATATATACAATTGTGCTCATAAGTTTACATACCCTAGCAGAATTTATGATTTCACAGGCCTTGTTGACTCCTCTCCAAATATAGCGTTTATGGTTGTGGCCAAAAAGCTAAATTTTGGTCTCATCACTCCAAATTATTTTGTGCCAGAAGGTTTGAGGCCTCCTTATTGTGCATCTTGAAACAGCCACGCCACATGTTTTCAGAGAGTCCTGTATTTCACCTGAAGGTATTTGTGGGTTTTTTCTTTGCATTTTCTTTGCAATGTCCAAATTGGGCCCAAATTGTCAATATTTTGTGTTGTCACCATTATTTTCCAGCACTGCCTTAACCTTCTTGGGCATGGAGTTCACCAGAGCTTCACAGGTTGCCCCTGGGGTCCTCTTCCACTCCTCCATGATGATATTGTGAAGCTGGTGGATGTTAGAGACCTTGTGCCCCCCCCCCCACCTTCCATTTGAGGATGCCCCACAGATGCTCAATAGGGTTTAGGTCTGGAGTCATGTTTGGCCAGTCCATCACCTTTACCCTCAGCTTCTTTAGCAAGGCAGTGGTTGTTTTGGAGGTTTGTTTGGGGTCGTTATCATGTTAGAATAATGCCTTGTGGTCCAGTCTCCAAAGGGAGGGGATCATTCTCTTTGTCAGTATGTCACAGTACATGTTGTGATTCATGGTTCCCTCAATGAACTGTAGCTCCCCAGTGCCAGCAGCACTCATGCAGCCCAGACCATGACACTCCATGGTTAATTGGGTGCAATTTGGACATTTTCACTTAGGGGTGTACTCACTTTTGTTGCCAGAGGTTTAGACATTAATAGCTGTGTGTTGAGTTATCTTGAGGGGACAGAAAATTGGCACTGTTATACAGGCTGTACACTCACTACTTCACATTGTAGAAAAGTGTCACATCTTTAGTGTTGTCACACGAAAAGATATATTAAAATATTCACAAAAATGCGAGGGGTGTACTCACTTTTGTGAGATACTGTATATATATTGTGGTAGTGTGGTACATCACCAGGCAAAGGACACAGGATTCTTAACCACGCGGGTTGAGAGGCTGCAGGAAGTTTGCATATCGGGGAGGAAACTGGTTTTTCAGTTTCCTCTTTGTATAGGAAAATTGGTGTTGGGACCTGATCCGGGTGGGATGAAATCCACAGTCCTGGGTCCAGATTTTGCGATCCACCAGCACACTGACTAGTCAGGTGTGTGCTGGGCTATTTGTAGACACCTGACCATGGTTCTGGGCTCCACCCTCCCGAGGAGTCCAGGCTTGCAAGGGAGAAGCCAGGGAGTGCAGGTGTGCACTGGAGGAGCCAGGGAGGGCAGGTGTGCACTGGAGAAGCCAGAGAGTGCAGGTGTGCACTGGAGAAGCCTGAGAACGCAGGTCTGTACTGAAAGCCAGAGATCCAAGTTTGAGTTTACTGACAGGAGTCAAGAGTGCTCCATGTGGGAGCTGGCGCAGTGATCTTGCTGCTAAAGAGAGCCAGGTGGCTTGGTATTTTTTATTTGCTATGCTGCATGTGTAAGCCAGGAGGCTGAATGTACGATTATGTGATGATGATGGTGAAAACCCCTCTGCAAGGGAAACCGTGCTGTTTTGTTTCCTGAACTTTCATTATTAAAAGTGGGCCAACAAGCCCTGGAAAGGGACATTTTGGTGTGGACTGTACTCAATAACAGGCGCTACACTTGAGCTAAACAACCCCCAACGTTACAATATATATATATATATATATATATATATATATATATATATATATATATATATATATATATAGGGCTCAAAATTTCAAGTCCTGAGCTACTAGCCAGGCTACTCGAGCTTACTCACACAAAGGCAAAGCAGCTCCAGGTGAGAAATAAATTTGTAGAAGGCTGTGTGCACGTCCGGTCCATGAGCCGATAACATAGAATCCAAAATGAAAGTTTGACAGCACCACAGGAACTTCCAAGGAAATTGCATTTATTTAGATAAAAACGACATACATGTCACTCACATAACAGTCCATGGGAAGTACATCAAAAAGGCATAAATGATTGACGCGTTTCACGGGAGTTATACCCGCTTAGTCATAATCTACTCGAGCTTACTCGCCACCAGTTGCCCCACCCAACCCCTACTACCCTGCCCCACCCCTAATTCCCCGCCCAATTCCAACACTAAACACACCCTCATACATTATCTCATGAAATGACACTTAAATGTTTTATGCAGAATTAAGTTACAAAAATAACAACAACAACTTTATCAGTGCCTATCAGTGCAGCCTCACCTGGCTCATCAATACAGCCTACCTGTGTCCATCAATGCCGCTTCACCTGTGCCCAACAATGCAGCCTACCTGTGTCCATCAATGCAGCCTCACCTGTGCCCAACAATGCAGCTGACCTGTGTCCATCAATGCCACTTCACCTGTGCCCAACAATGCAGCTTACCTGTGTCTGTCAATGCCGCTTCACCTGTGCCCAACAATGCAGCCTACCTGTGCCCATCAATGCCCCTTCAGCTGTGCCCAACAATACAGCCTACCTGTGTCCATCAATGCTGCTGCACTTGTGCCCAACAATGCAGCCTACCTGTGCGCAACAATGCAACCTCCCTGTGTCCATCAATGCCACTTCACCTGTGCCCATCAATGCAACTTACCTGTGTCCATCAATGCAGCCTACCTGTGCCCATCAATGCAGCCTTCCTGTGCCCAACAATGCAGCCTACCTGTGCCCATCAATGCTGCTTCACCTGTGCCCAGCAATGCAGCCTACCTGTGTCCATCAATGCAGCCTACCTGTGCCCAGCAATGCAGCCTACCTGTGCCCATCAATGCCGCTTCACCTGTGCCTAGCAATGCAGCCTACCTGTGTCCATCAATGCCGCTTCACCTGTGCCCAACAATGCAGCCTACCTGTGTCCATCAATGCCGCTTCACCTGTGCCCAACAATGCAGCCTACCTGTGCCCAACAATGCAGCCTAACTGTGCCCATCAATGCAGCCTACCTGTGCCCATCAATGCAGCCTTCCTGTGCCCATCAATGCAGCCTTCCTGTGCCCATCAATGCAGCCTACCTGTGCCCATCAATGCAGCCTACCTGTGCCAATCAATGCAGCCTAACTGTGTCCATCAATGCAGCCTAGCTGTGCCCAACAATGCAGCCTACCTGTGCCCAACAATACAGCCTACCTGTGCCCAACAATGCAACCTACCTGTGTCCATCAATGCTGCTTCACCTGTGACCATCAATGCAGCCTACCTGTACCCAACAATGCAGCCTACCTGTGTCCATCAATGCAGCTTACCTGTGCAGGGGAAGAGAGGTGAGGAAGAGGATTGCCGTCCGGATCATAACAGATCAGGGAACATTGCTGTAACTGTTTTAATTTGAATTGCCCAGTTTTCCCTGCACTCACCGTCACATACAGCCCCGCCTCCTGGCCCAGGTACTTTGATACACGTCACACATCCCAACATTGGACGGGTGATCTGTCTATCAAAGTACCCAGGCCAGGAGGTGGGTCTGTGTGTGACAGTGAATGCGGAGAACACTCAACAATTCTAATGAAAGCTGTTACAGCGATGTTCCTCTGCGCTCTTATGATCCGGCCGCCTGCTCTCCCCTCTCTTCCCCGGGGAGATTGCTGGGAGAACGGCTCCTATTCAACCCCACCTGCCGGCGGTGCTCACCACCCCCCTTCCCTGCTCTGAGGCAGCCCATGATCGCCAGCCCTCATTTTACACTCGCAAAGTGCGAACCGGCGAGTGGAAAATTTGAGGGCTGTATATATATATATATAAATGTACACTATATTACCAAAAGTATTGGGACACCTGCCTTTACACACACATGAACTTTAATAGCATCCCAGTCTTTGTTCGTAGGGTTCAATATTGAGTTGGCCCACCCTTTGTAGCTATAACAGCTTCAACTCTTCTGGGAAGGCTGTCCACAAGGTTTAGGAGTGTGTCTATGGGAATGTTTGAACATTCTTCCAGAAGCGCATTTGTGAGCTCAAGCACTGATGTGGATGAGAAGGCCTGGCTCTCAGTCTGCGCTCTAATTCATCCCAAAGGTGTTCTATCGGGTTGAGGTCAGTGCAGGCGAGTCAAGTTCTTCCACCCAAAATTTGCTCATCTATGTCTTTATGGACCTTGCTCTGTGCACTTGTCCAAATCTGAAGGGGGGATTATGGTGTGGGGTTGTTTTTCAGGGGTTAGGCTGGGCCCCTTAGTTCCAATGAAGGGAACTGCTAAGGTGTCAGCATACCAAGACATTTTGGACAATGTCATGCTCCCCACTTTGTGTCAACAGTTTAGGGATGGCCCCTTCCTGTTTCAACATGACTACGCATCAGTGCACAGAGCAAGGTCAATAAAGACATGGATGAGCAAGTTTGGGGTGGAGGAACTTGCCTGGCCATCACTGGCGTCACCATTACTCTCAAGTCCCAGAAGGACGGGTTTTTTTTGCATGTGTGCTGGTCTACACATACAATTTAAGGTGCTTTACATGCATCTTTACTGTAAGTGCAACTTTTATATTTATGTACAATAACATTTCGCGATTTTACACTATGTGGAGCATTTTATGTTTTGGGAAATTCCTATGACAATTATGTTAGGAAGATTGATGTGTCAATTTGGAAGACCCTCTGAAGCTACAAGGGCCCTGGCTAGCACAAGTGCTTGTGACCTTTTGTAATGAGAGGCCCATATAATTTGGTAAGAAAGCCTTTCAGCCTTTGGAAGTGGTGTTGACACACAAGGATCACACTTCAAGGTGGTGGACTGTGAAATATTAGAAAACATCACTTGTGGACTTTTTATGTTCATTTATTTAGCCCAACTTTATAAAGCTATATTACAATGAGATGTACATACTGTATGTATTCCAAGGACCAAGTGTATTTTTATGATTGTTAAATGCAGTTAGCCTCTGTCTATGGCACCTACAGGCCCCGCCAGTTGTAAAAGAGTTTATTTAGGAATTTGTACTAATTTGCACACAACTTCATTTGATGTAACTGAAAAATATTTGTATGAATGCATAAACTTGACAAAGAACTACAATACTAGTAACAGACTTTAATCTCACATGTAACAGAAGAAAAATTACCCTACATCCCAACAAGAATTCTCAAAGTAAAAGACAATGCAGTAGTTATTCCGCTTGTGTCAACACTCTTAACAACGCCACAAAGTTTACAGTTTTATTGTGGTTGGAACCTTCTGGTAGCTGGTAGCCAGCCCAGAAATAACAAAATGACAAAGTGTAGTGACTTAATGCTACTGTGATCTAGAAAACAGGATACATTTCTATCGGAAATAAGGAAACATCAAGAATTTGCAATGTGCATCTTTTAAGAGACATTTTTACTGACAATTTCATCAATAGAAGCCGTCGCCTTTTCAGCTAACTAGCTTATGTTAACCTTGACAGAGCAGTACACTAGGGAGAGATAAAGCACTTACATTGTAGGGACGCTTAATAAGCCAAGTCACCCTACTGCTTTCTACATACTATTACACTTACAGCTAAAGCCAGTTAAATACGTGTGAATGACTTAAAAATGAGGCTGCATTATGTAGATTTGGAGTACCCACTGAGAGACCAGCAATTAAACCCAAGACATAGTAATTATGCTGAACATTGTTCAGCTTGTTAAGATTGAGGTCCAGGTAGTAGGTGACTGTAAAATTAAACATAATTGTTCCTTTTATCTCTAGCACCATGCACAGGGTAATTATGTGAAGGACCTATATTTTCTATAGACGTAAATAGAAAGCTAATCAGGGACCCAAGGCGACGATGCAATGTGAACCTTAATAAAGGCAGCCTGCTGATATTCAGTTGTGATAGTGTCTTAAGGGTTATAGTACAGAGTAAGTTAGCTTAATGAGTTGAAGTTATAGTCTTATGTAACATAGAGATTGCACATTATACTTGAAGCTGGGCTTGATGTAATAGGGTTACATCTCTGTAGAGTGTCTCCTTTCAGATCATTATTTCAATGCCAAAATGTCAATGTGATTAATTGTTGCCATCAATGTTTAGTTGCCTGCTAATGTTCCTAATCTTACAGTTATATATCTGCCATTTTTTATGTATGTAAAACACCAAAGTTTACTAGTTAGAGCAGAAGTGGTCTACAGATCATTTTAGTACACACTTAGAGGTACAAATATCAGCTTTAGCTCCAGGGTTGGAACTTTGGCTTTTCATAACTCTGCAGTCTTTGTGGACATTTTAATTAAAGAGGCAACAGTGAGTGGGTGGTGGGGGAACAACTGTTTGGAATTTGAAGTCCATGCTTGCATAACCATAAAAATATTGGGTCTCCCAGGTTCTCTCTAAAACTTAAAAACATATACCTGTGAAGGTACTTCTAGGTGTTAAGATGGTGTATAAAAATGTAAGACTGCTTTATCAGCACATGTTGACTTTAAAGAGGAGCTGAACTGTAGAAGCTGAGCCCCCCCCCCCCCCCCAAATGAAACAGACTAAGGACAGAGGGCTAGTCACCTTGACTAAAGTCTATGTTCTCCCTGAAGATGATCTTTTTCCCATTACTTACTTATCATGTCTTTGTGTGGAGGCCACCATCTTGGTAGGAAGCACAGCTTTGTTTTCTTGTGTTAGAGGGCCCCTCTGATGACTGGTGAACTAATGACTGATGAAGGAAACTTCAAGCAGCAGCAGCAGGAGATGTTAAGAATGCACAGGCTATCAGAAACTTGATGAATAATACCCTGATCTGGAAATACTGGGGTTCCATTACTAATTTCCACCAGAGATGCTGACTAAATATGGTGTTGATTTTTTTTTCCAGTCTTTTTTAGTCTTAAATATGTATAACTTAAGTGGGACATCTGACTTTAAAGTACACCTGTGCCAAGATTATGTAAATAAAAATACTTACATACTGTGAGATTGGGGTGATTAAACTCAAGCATCAGGTGAATTTACAATGAGTTGTGCCAGTCCAAACTGTAATTTTAGGGCGCGGCAGCCCACTTTTATTGAATAAATGAAAGTTCACTTGTACATCAATTGCAGGGGTTTCTTCCACATAACATACATGTAAGAAAATACCAAGCCACCTTGCTCACGTGTTGGCAGCACTGCTGCTCCTCTTACCAGTCTTTTTGACTGTGTCATTCAGCCCTCTTGAAACACTGGGCTCATTAGCCTTAAGTTGCAGTGCCCTGCTGCATGGCCCACCTCTGGCCTAAGGAGTGGGGGTTCTCCTGACACCCCTGATGAGAGCTGACCTGACTCCTGGAACCGAGACCTGCTGTCTCCTAGCTTCTGACTGGGTCCTCTGACCCCTCGATGACTCATGGCTTCTGGCCATACTGGGAGCGGCCTCCAAACTGGAAGCTGTCTCCAAAATGGGAGCTCTGAGCAATTCTCAGACCTGATGATATAATGACCCTGCACACCTGTGTAGTGAGCAAGGTTGCAGACGTTTAGCAAAACCTGGACCCAGGATTGAATGTTCTGATTCAGAGCTACAGAATTTTGAGAAAGCCAAAAACTCAGCTTTCTCCACTCAGAAATGCTAGTTCTGAACCTCACATTAACCCTTAATGAGACTCCTGGGTCACCTTTCCCTATATACTTATAGTGACAGAGCCTCCCTCTGTCATGATACCCTTAAAGGACCATAAAAAATACAAGCCATAACTGACCTCTCTGGCTGCTTGTACTGTGAAGAAATTAATTCAAAGACTCTAAAGTCAGATTTCAGTCAGTTTCTTGCAGCTTACAAGCACTAGGCAATTATTAAAAGTCTGGCACACTGCCTAAATTCTGTTTCTGTATAACATAAAGGGAAAAGAAGCTGTAATGTTAAAGCCTCTGTTGTAAACTTTAAGCATTCATTTCTCTCCAGTACCTATGGTGAATGCGGACTTGTTTTGAAACACTTTCATTGCTTGTGCAGCGTGTGGGCACAGGCTCAATATCATGATTCCCCTGAATCATTTTTGCACCAAATTTTTAGTGCTACTTTGCAGCGAACTACTTTGAAATGTATTAGAGCAATTATCTGTCAGATGTCCTGATGAGTTGTTTCTAGTAAGTCTTGTTTTGATTGGATAGGGTGCACTCCCTACTTTACCCTTTACTTCGCTTTTTCTTGCTCGTTTACTTTTCTGTCTTCTATCACTCCAGTTACATCGTCAGTAGGCTATATGATATGGGACATAATAACCCATACGAGGCATATGTGCCCACATATGAAGGGGGGGGGGGTGAAATAGGGCCTTGGTAGTTACTCTGGCCTTTCTTTATTTTCTCTTATCCCCACCAATTCTATGGTGTATGGTTATGCATATGATTATTATATGGTTATGTCATTCCACTTTCCCTCTCTTTTTAGCATTGAGCTAAAAAGAGAGACAGGGAAACCTGATTATGCCTGTCTGTTTTCCTTTTTTTTCATTGTTTCATATTGTTACCTTCTGAGTTCAGTCTTATACAAGACTATACTTAATGGACTCTTATGTTATCTTTCATTTTTGCAATCCATTGTACTTTGATATACAGGGTGGGCCATTTATATGGATACACCTTAATAAAATGGGAATGGTTGGTGATATTAACTTCCTGTTTGTGGCACATTAGTATATGTGGGGGGGGGGAGACTTTTCAAGATGGGTGGTGACCATGGTGGCCATTTTGAAGTCGGCCATTTTGAATCCAACTTTTGTTTTTTTCAATAGGAAGAGGGTCATGTGGGTAACACCCTGCTACATATATATATATATATATATAAGAAAAGAAGGAAGTCGGTGACCGGATGTGGGTGTGAGTCGGAGGAAGAGTGTGCGGCGTGTCTCGCGCTGAGCACAACATGTTCCTGTGAGCAGATACCTTGAAAAGCCGTGGCAGTACACCGGCCGGGAGACGGACTGGGGCAGACGCTGTGGCCGTAATAGACGGCGAATGCAAAGCGCGGAGTGTGGAGGTACAGGGACTGGTGGGCGGTAGAATCCTTGGTGGCCGTTCTCTCCTCCCTACCGCAGTCGGCGAGGTGTGGAGGAGGAGGTGAGGAGACTGGACAGTCCCCTGCTAATCCAGGCTCCGCAGCGAAGTTCAGCGGCTCCCAGACCGGACGCTGAGAGATGTTGAGAGATTCAAGGTGAAGCCGTATATGTGTATGGGCTTGCGGGAAGTCTTTTTTATCAACAAGGACATATAGAGCATTAAAAAGACATGGTACATTATAACCCTTAGCAGACATAGCCCCGCGGGTCAAGAGAGTAATACTCTGATTTGTTTGCACTGACACAGGACCCTTTTTGCTTTTTTTCTTTTTATTTATTTATTTATTTGTTTTTTTT
>BLSH010505229.1:61019-95667 GCA_018402905.1 Glandirana rugosa
ACATCACATCCAAAAAAACCTGTGAAAAAAAAAAGTCCTCTTACCCGTATGGGTGCTTTGTACCCCAAAGTACCTTGTCCTCATGTTGATGAGGACAAGAGCTTCTTCCCAAAAACCCTGGCCGTTGGTTGTCAGGGTCTGCAGGCGAGGGCTTATCGGAATCTGGAAGCCCCCTTTAACAAGGGGACCCCCAGATCCCAGACCCCCACCCTATGTGAATGAGTATGGGGTACATTGTACCCCTACCCATTCTCCTGAAAAAAAAAAGTGTCCAAAAAAACCTACACTACACAGCGTTTTAAGCTTTTTAAAATATTTTATTAAATCAGCTCCGGCGTCTTCTCCCCTCTCCGGCTCTTCTAACTCTCCGGCTCTTCTTTCTTCTGCTCTTTTGCGGGGTTTCTGTCTTCTGAGAGGTCTTCTGTCTTCTCCTGAGTCTCCTGTCCTATGCTCTTTTGTGGGGTTTCTGTCTTCTGAGGGGTCTTCTGTCCCCTGCACTTTTGCCGCTGTCTCCTCCGCTGTCTTCTCCCTCTCTCTTCTGGAGACGTTAACTCGTTGCTCTCTCCCACTTGAATGCCAAGTCCGTGCTGCGCATTGCCTTATATTGGCATGGGGTGAAGGCCCCACCCCTTATGATGACATTGCCCCGTCCCGGGATGTGACATTATAAGGGGCCGGGCCTCAGGATGACGTCAGCAGGTGGCCCCACCCCATGCCAATATAAAGCAACGCGCAGCACGGACTTGGGATTCGAGTGGGAGAGAGCGACGCGTCAACATCTCCAGAAGAGAGAGGGAGAAGACAGTGGAGGAGACAGCAGCAAAAGAGCAGAAGACAGGAGACCCCTCAGAAGACAGAAACCCCAGAAAAGAGCAGAAGAAAGAAGAGCCAGAGAGGGAGAAGAGCCGGAGAGGGGAGAAGACGCCGGAGCTGATTTAATAAAATATTTTAAAAAGCTGTGTAGTGTGTTTTTTGGACACTTTTTTTTCAGGTGAATGGGCAGGAGTACCCCATACTCATTCACATAGGGTGGGGGTCCAGGATCTGGGGGCCCCCTTGTTAAAGGAGCTTCCAGATTCCGATAAGCCCCCGCCCGCAGACCCCGACAACCAACAGCCAGGGTTGTCGGGAAGAGGCTCTTGTCCTCATCAACATGGGGAGCATGGGTGCTTTGGGGTGGGGGTGCAGGGCCCCCCGACCCAAAGCACCCATACTCCCCATGTTGAGAGCATGCGGTCTGGTATGGTCTAGGAGGGGGGTGCTCGCTCATCTCAAACCTCCTTTCCTGGCCTGCTAGGCTGCGTGCTCGGATAAGGGTCTGGTATGGATTTTGGGGGGGACTCCATGCCATTTTTTTGGCATGGGGGTTCCCCTTAAAATCCATACCAGACCGAAGGGTCTGGTACCTCTTGGGGGGGAACCTCACGCAATTTTTTTTTTCATTTTTGTAGGGGTTCCCCTTCAAGATCCTCTGCACACAAGTCGCAATGCAAGTCGGATCCGGCTTCTGGTGCGACTTCTATTCAAATGAAGGGGCTCCCATAGGGAACCATTGATTTTGAATAGAGGCAGAGAAACGCCGCAGAAAGCTAGCGTGGAAAAACGTGCAGTGACGCCAATACATAACGCTGATGAAATCGCGTTTTTAACGTGGCTTTTTTCCTAGCGATGGTACCAACGTTACAGCTTGGTTTTTTTAACGCTGTGTATATGAAGCCTAACAGTTGGAAATATTGGCATAAGTATGTGTATAAAAATAAGAATTATATTATCAATGTTCACTTAAATTGTGAGAGTATGCTAAACAGATGATAGTACAAGCTACGCTTTGTACAGAACTAATTAATACAATAAGGCTAAGATGATTAAACCATGTGTTTGGATGTATATCACAGCAGAAGAGCGAACAGGGAGCAAGAAATAAGTTTGTATGACTATAGAATTGTACTGATTTCTAATTCTTCGTTCAAGCCATTGGGCACCAATGTATCAAGACTATATGTCCAGAACGTTTCGCGTTCACACGGTTTGGCGAATTGTTCTGCTTCAGATAAACTTTTAGGTATAGCTTCAATTATCCAGACCTGCAGGCCTACTGTGGATTTATTGTGGAATTTTAAAAATGCCGTGGCACGCTGTGTTTATCACAGCCCTGTTCTATAAAAAGGTGGTGTTTGCCAAAACGCTGTATTAAGGGGCAAATAGTGTGTCCTACATATAATAGCTTGCAAGGGCAAGTAAGGCAATGAACTACATAGTCCTTGGAACAATTGTAAAAGTTGTTCATATGGTAGGTCTTATCTTTATGAGTAAAGTTCTTTTGACCATGTTTAACAAAATCGCAAGTTTTGCAAAGTGCCTTTTGGCAGAGGTACATCCCTGTGAGGGGGGATTAAACATGGCATGTCCTTAACTATGGTGTCCTTGAGTCTGCTTGGAGCTATTTTGTTTTTGATGGTGGGGACCCTCCTGTAAGTGACTTTAGGTTTCTCACAACAGAATGAAGATGGGGTCTTGTTTTAGGATCGCCCAATGTTTATTTAGGATGTTTTCCATCTTTCTATGCTGATCATGATATATGATGATGAACCTGACTGGAGCTGGCTCATGGGGTTTTTCAGCCTTGGGGGCTTTACCGGGAGATAGGTATTGTAGGCTTGTTCAACCAGATTATCAGGATACCCTTTTTCCAGAAATTTCCACTTGAGGAGACTACTTTGGGCTACATAGTCACTATCCCTGGTACAGTTCTGCCTAAGCCAGCAGAACTGACCCTTGGGTATATTTTTGATCCACCGGGGATGGTGACAACTGTCAAAATGCAGGTATGAATTGCCAGCCGTAGGTTTTGTGTAATTGCGGGCAAAAATTTGATTATCTGAATGACATGATTCAAAGTCCAAAAAGGCTTCTAGAACTTCTGGCTCCCCACTCTTGGGATAACAACTACACATGGCTATCCTTGGATGTAAGTTCACTATACACTTCGATACCACACAATATTGGCATGTTAGCTATACAATATTTTTTGCTTCAAGATCCCATGTTAGATTCCAAACAAGCATCCTTCATTTTGGATGTAACTTTTTTCTGTCTAACACACAACTATTTCCAATTTAACGGCCAATTCTACTTACAAACCCATGGGACCGCGATGGGGGCCAATTTTGCGCCGACATACGCAAATTTGACCATGGGTTATTGGGAACATTATTATTATTATTATTGTTATACAGGATTTAAATAGCGGCAACAGTTTGCGCAGCGTTTTACAATACAGAAGGGACACAGTACAACTACAATACAGTTCAATACAGAAGGAATAGGAGGGCCCTGCTCAAGGAGCTTACAATCTAAATGGAGGGGGAGGTGGTACAAAAGGTAATGGCTGCAGGGGAGTATCTGATAGAGGTGACTCAAGCACAGTTCTTAGGTGGAGGTGCAGTATGCTTCCCTGAATAAGTGAGTTTTCAAGGATTGCCTAAAGGAGGACAGGGTGGGGACTGACCAGACATTCTGGGGCAGGGAAGTCCAGAGGATGGGAGAGGCTCTGGAGAAGTCCTGTAGGCGAGCATGGGAGGAGGTAACAAGGGAGCTATAGAGCAGGAGGAGGAGCGGAGAGGATGATTTGGGCGACATCTGCAGACGAGATTGGTGATGTAGCTGGGGGCAGTGTTGTGGATGGCCTTGTATGTTGTGGTTAATATTTTGAATTTTTTATGGTGGGGTAGGGGAAGCCAGTGAAGCGATTGGCAGAGCGGGGCAGCAGTCACGGATTGGTTAGTAAGGTGTATAAGTCTGGCAGCAGCATTCATGATAGACCAAAGGGGGATAGCCTGTGTAAAGGTAGGCCAGTGAGGAGGGAGTTGCAGTAGTCAAGGCGGGAAATAATCAAGGAATGAATACGTTGTTTTGTGGTGTCGTTAGTTAGGAAGGGGCGAATTCTGGAGATGTTGCAGAGGTTAAGGTGGCAAGATTTAGCCAGTGATTGGATGTGGGGGCTGAAAGAGAGGTCCAAGTCTAGGATTACACCCAGCACCCTGGCATGTGTGGAAGGACCAATGGTTGTGCAGTTGATCTCAATGGTAAAGTCATGAGGAGCGGACCGGGGAGGAGGAAATATTACAAGCTCAGTTTTAGAAAGATTGAGTTTGAGGAAGTAGTGTGACATCCATACCAATATGTCATTCAGTAAGTTTGTGATGCGTGAGGAGACTGAGGTGCAGAGTTGAGGAGTCGAGAGATAGATCTGGGTGTCATGAGCATAGAGGGGATATTTGAAGCCATGGGATGTTATCAACTGGCCCAGGGAAGAGGTATAGAGGGAGAATAAGAAGGGCCCAAGGACAGAGCCTTGGGGTACCCCAACAGAAGATGAAAGAGGAGCAGAGGAGATGTTGTTGTATGTGACACTGAAGGTGTGTTAGAGAGTTTAGGACAGAGCAGGTGGGTGGTCATAGTAGTTGCAAGGGAACAGGTGGTGGGGTGGGCTGTGGAAAGGAGTTTGGAAACTTCCTCAGAGCTAACAGGATTGAAGGAGGAAAATGTTGAGCATGGTGTTGGACTTGGTGTGTTGGTTGGTGAAGGAAGCTGGACGCAGGATATCTCATCACGAATTGTGTCAATTTTGTTTTTGAAGTGATTGGCAATCTCCTGGGAAGTAAGCAAGTTGGTGGGTGGAGGCAGTGGGGGGTGAGGTAAGGAATTAAGGGTAGAGAAGAGTTGACGAGGCTTGGATGAGAGGGATTTGATGAGAGTGGTGTAGTAGATTTGTTTTGCGGAGTGGAGACAGGAGTTATATTTCAGAAGGGCAGATTTGTAAAGGGTGAAGTCTTGTAGGGATTTAGTTTTACGCCACACTCGCTCAAGAGCACGGCTGCGTTTCTTGAGACTTCTGGTGTCATCTGTTTGCCAGGGTTGTAGCAGGCGAGGCTTGGTTCTGTGTGTAGAGATGGGGGCAAGTGTTTCCAGGGAGGATGACAATATGTTGTTGTAAACAGAAGTGGCCAGGTCTGGGCGGGACAGGGGTGTGATTTTATCATAAAGGCAATCAGTAACAGAATGAAAAAGGGAAGGGTTGAGTTGGCAACGGTTCCTGCAGGTAACTGTTTGCAGGTTGGAGGCATGGGAGGTAGGAGACAGGGAGAGTGTGCAACGGAGAGAGGAAAGGGGGTGTTAGAGAAGTTGCAGGGGGTGCAGAGGTGGGAGAATACAAGGTCAAGGGTGTTGCCATTGGAGTTAGTGGTGGTTTGTGTTCATTACGTTAGGTTGAAGGAGGAGATTAAATTGAGTAGTTGGGAAATGGCGGAGGCATTAGCATTGACTGGAATGTTAAAGTCTCCAAGGATGATGGCAGGTACTTCAGAGTAGAGGAAGTAGGAACATCTGTATATTTGGTAGAACAACCCCTTCTCCCAACATGTGGTATTTTTTGGAAGGTACATTGATGACATTGTGATTATCTGAGATGGCCCATCTGCTCTTATAGAGTCCTTTGTAGAATACTGCAATAACAAAGCTTGGGCCTCGCCTTCACCTTAGTTTGGAATAAGGACAGTTTGGCCTTTTTGGACCTTGAATTATGTCATGCAAATAATCAAATTTTTGCCCGCATTTACACAAAACCCACGGCTAGCAATTCATACCTGCATTTTGACAGTTGTCACCATCCCCGGTGGATCAAAAATATACCCAAGGGTCAGTTCTGCTGGCTTAGGCAGAACTGTACCAGGGATAGTGACTATGTAGCCCAAAGTAGTCTCCTCAAGTGGAAATTTCATGAAAAAGGGTATCCTAATAATCTGGTTGAACAAGCCTACAATACCCATCTCCCCCGTAAACCCCATGGCTGAAAGGCTGAAAAACCCCATGAGCCAGCTCCAGTCAGGTTCATCACCAGATATCACCATCAGCATAGAAAGATGGAAAACATCCTAAATAAACATTGGGCCCATCTTCATTCTGTTCTAAGTGAAAAACCTAAAGTCACTTACAGGAGGGCTCCCACCATCAAAAACAAAATAGCTCCAAGCAGACTCAAGGACACCAAAGTCAATGACATGTCATGTTTAACCACATCAGTACTGGGCACGAAAACCCCCTTCCTGTCCAGGCCATTTTTCAGCTTGCAGCGCTCTCACACTTTGAATGACAACTACTCAGTCATGCAACACTGTACCCATATAAATTTTGCATCTTTTTTTTCACACAAATAGAGATTTCTTTTGGTGGTATTTAATCACTAGGGTTTTTTTTATTTTTTGTGCTATAAATAAAAAAAGATTGAAAATTTTGTGAAAAAATGACTTTTTCTTTGTTTCTGTCATAAAATTTTGCAAATTAGTAATTTTTCTTTGTAAATTTTGGCCAAAATTTATACTGCTACCTATCTTTGGTAAAAATAAGCCAAATAAGTGTATATTATTTGGTCCTTGTGTAATTTATAGAGTCTACAAGCTATGGTGCCAATCATTGAAAATTGATCACACCTGATCACACCTGATATACTGACGGCCTGTCTCATTTCTTGAGACCCTAACAAGCCAGGAATGTACAAATACCCCCAAATGACCCCTTTTTGGAAAGTAGACATTCCAAGGTATTTAATAAGAGACATGGTGAATTTTTTGAAGTTGTAATTTTTTCCCAATTGTCATTGTAACAGATTCTCACACACAGCATATGCATACCACAAATTACACCCCAAAACACATTCTGCTACTACTCCTGAGTATGGCGATATCACATGTCTGAGACTTTTTCACAGCCTGGCCACATACAGAGGCTCAACATGCAGGGAGTGCCGTCAGGTATTCTAGGGACATAAATTACACATCTAATGTCATGACGACCTATCACATTTTTGAAGGCCCTGGAGCACCAGGACAATGGAATTGCCCACAAAATGACCCCATTCTGGAAAGCAAACACCCCAACGAATGATCTATGAGGCATAATGAGTCTTTTGAATGGTTCATTTTTTTCCAGTAGTTTTTGGAAAATGTGGGAAAAAAATGAAAACGCATTTTTTTTTACAGAAAGTTGTCCATTTATAAGATATTTCCAACACATAGCATGTACATAGTAAAAATGACACCCCAAAATACATTCTGCTATTCCTCCTGAGTATGGCGATACCACATGTGTGAGACTTTTATATAGCCTCACCACATGCAGAGGCCCAACATTGAACTAGCACCTTCAGGCGTTCTACAAGCATAAATTACACATCTCATTTCTCAACCCCTATTACACTTTTGAAGGTCCTGGAGCACCAGGACAATGGAATTGCCCACAAAATGACCCCGTTTTGGAAAGAAAACACCCCAATGTATAATCTATGAGGCATAATGAGTGTTTTGAACATGTCATGTTTTTCCAGTCGTTTTTGGAAAATGTGGGAAAAAAATGAAAACGCATTTTTTTTTTTACACAAAGTTATCCATTTATATGATATTTCCAACACATAGCATGTACATAGCAAAAATGACTTCACAAAATACATTGTACTACTCCCCCCCCCCCGAGTATGGCAATACCACATGTGTAAGACTTTTACACAGTCTGGCCACATAGCGGCCCAACATTGAACTAGCACCTTCAGGCGTTCTACGAGCACAAATTACACATCTCATTTCTCAACCACCTACCTATTACACTTTTGAAGGTCCTGGAGCACCAGGATAATGGAATTGCCCACAAAATGACCCCATTTTGGAAAGCAAACACCACAACGTATAATCTATGAGGCATAATGAGTCTTTTCAACATGTCATATTTTTCCAGTAATTTTTGGAATATGTGGGGAAAAAAATGAAAACGCTTTTATTTTTACACAAAGTTGTCCATTTATATGATATTTCCAACACATAGCATGAACATAGCAAAAATGACACCCCAAAATACATTCTGCTACTCCTCCTGAGTATGGCGATGCCAAATGTGTGAGACTTTTACAGGCGATGTTTACGCATGGGTGTGACGTCACTGACAGGTGATTGGCGATGGTCACTGATGGGTGACTGCCGGTGGTCACTGATGGGTGATGGGTTACTGGCGGTGGTCACTGATGGGTGACGGGTGTCTGGTGGTGGTCACTGACGGGTGACGGGTGTCTGGCGGTGGTCACTGATGGGTGATAGGTGACTGGCAGTGGTCACTGATGGGTGATGGGTGACTGGCGGTGGTCCCTGATAGGTAATGGGTGACTGGCGGTGGTCACTGATGGGTGACAGGTGTCTGGTGGTGGTCACTGATGGGTGACTGGTGGTGGTCACTGATGGGTGACTGGTGGTGGTCACTGATGGGCGATGGGTGGCTGGTGGAGGTCACTGATGGGTGACTGGCGGTGGTCACTGATGGGTGCCGGGTGTCTGGTGGTGGTCACTGATGGGTGATGGGTGTTTAGTTGTGGTCACTGATGGGTGACGGGTGACTGGTGGAGGTCACTGATTGTGATGGGTGACTGGCGGTGGTCACTGATAGGTGATGGGTGACTGGCGGTGGTCACTGATG
The DNA here is from genome assembly GCA_018402905.1 of Glandirana rugosa. Lineage (NCBI taxonomy): Eukaryota > Metazoa > Chordata > Amphibia > Anura > Ranidae > Glandirana > Glandirana rugosa. Next base: position 69,534 of record BLSH010505229.1, read on the forward strand.
GGTGCCAGATGTCTGGTGGTGGTCATTGATGGGTGATGGGTGCCTGTGGTGGTCACTGATGGGTGACTGGTGCTGGTCACTGATGGGTGACTGGCGGCTGTCACTGATGGCTGCCGCGTGTCTGGCAGTGGTCACTGATGGGTGACGGGTGTCTGGCGGTGGTCACTGATGGGTGACCGGTGTCTGGCGGTGATCACTAATGCGTGACGGATGACTGGCGGTGGTCACAGATGCGTGACGGGTGACAGGTGACTGGCGGTGGTCACCGATGGGTAATGGGTGACTGGCGGTGGTCACTGATGGGTGACGGGTGACTGGCAGTGGTCACTGATGGGTGACGGGTGACTGGCGGTGGTCACTGATGGGTGACTGGTCACGGTCACTGATGGGTGACGGGTGACAGGCCACAGGTGACTGGCGGTGGTCAGTGATGGGTGACGGGCCATGGTCAGTGATGGGTGACAGATGACAGGCCACGGTGAGTGTTGGGTGACAGGCCACTGATGTGTGGCGGTTGACACCACGGTAACTGATGGGTGACAGTTGACCCGCCACGGTCACTGGCGGGTGACGGGTGACAGGCCACGGTCAGTGATGGGTGACAGATGACAGGCCACGGATCAGATGGGTGACTGGTGACATGCCACGGTCACTGACGGGTGACGGGTGACAGGCCACGGTCACTGACGGGTGATGGGTGACAGGTGCACATTATGATGGCAGTATGATGACAGGTGCACTTTATGATGACAGGTACACTTTATTGGGGCAGATGGGGTGACTGTTGGGTGACAGGTGCATTGGGGGAGCAGGGGGGATGTGACAGGTGTGTTTGTGCTTTAAAGATCAGTAACTCACTGATCCCAGCTCTTCTCTCCTCACACTGGAAACTGTGTGAGGAGAGAAGAGCTGGCAACAGTGAGTTACTGCTCTGTTTACATTACATGTGATCGGCTGTGAAGTAGATCACAGCCGATCACAAGGTAACAGCTGCCGGCCGGCGGTTGATACCAGTGTCGGTGACAGGCAGTGTTCCCTGGGAACACGCTGCCACCGACGCGCATGTGCAGCACGCTCCAGATTGCGCGCATGCGTCGTGCGAATGGGGGAAAGTGCCATTTGTGATCAACTTCATCATGGCCAATCACATGGTAAACAGCCATGGCCAATGACTGTTCACCCCCGTCGGTGACCCGGTGTGTCCTGGGGACACGCCGACACCGACAGAGCCAGGATGCGCGCGCTCGAGTGCACGCAATCCCGGCTTAAAGGGGCAACGTCATATGACGTCCGCCCAGAACAATAGCCGTTCCGCTCCACCGTCATTTGACGGTGGGCGGACGGCAAGTGGTTAATCACCCTCAAAGGGATTTATCACTGCCGAAAGGCACTTTGCAAAACTTGCGATTTTGTTAAACATGGCCAAAAGAACTTTACTCATAAAGATAAGACATACCATATGAACAACTTCTACAATTGTTCCACTGACTATGTCGTTTATTGCCTTACTTGCCCTTGCAAGCTATTATATGTAGGACGCACTATTTGCCCCTTTACACAGCATTTTGGCAAACACCGCCTTTTCATAGAACAGGGCTGCAATAAATACAGCGTGCCACGGCATTTTTTAAAATTCCATAATAAATCCATAGTAGGTCGGCAGGGCTGGATAATTGAAGCTATACTTAAAAGTTTATCTGAAGCAGAACGATTCGCCAAACTGTGTGAACGCGAAACGTTCTGGATATATAGTCTTGATACATTGGTGCCCAATGGCTTGACTGAAGAATTAGAAATCAGTACCATTCTATAGCCATACAAACTTTTTTCTTGCTCCTTGTTCGCTCTTCTGCTGTGATATACATCCAAACACATGGTTTAATAATCTTAGTCTTATTGTATTAATTAGTTCCATGCAAAACCTAGCTTGTACTTCCATCTGTTTACAATACTCTCACAATTTAGGTGAACATTGATAATATAATTCTTATTTTTCTACTCATGCTTATGTCAATATTTTCAACTGTTATAATATTTTCTACCCATATAAGCTTATCCTTTCTCTCCATTACACGCATATAGTGCCTTTATACCAATACAGTATATACCCCCTATCTGGGGCTCAGTATACTGCTGTATACTGCTATATAGTGACTCTGTATACCTGGTGACTGTATACCCTATCTGGTGACTGTATACCCTATCTGGTGACTGTATACTGTGATATGGTAGCTCTGTATACCCCTATCTGGTGACTATATACCCTATCTGAGGCTCTGTATACCCTATCTGGTGACTGTATACCCTATCTGGTGACTGTATACCCTATCTGGTGACTCTGTATACTGCTATCTGGGGCTCTGTATACTGCTATATGGTGACTCTGTATAATGCTATCTGGTGCTATGTAAGTGTATACTGCTATTTGGGGCTCTGTATACCCCTATCTGGAGCTCTGTATACCCCTATCTGGGGCTCTGTATACACCTATCTGGTGACTCTGTATACCCCTATCTGGGGCTCTGTATACCCCTATCTGGTGACTCTGTATACCCCTATCTGTGATGCTGTATACCCTGGTGATGCTGGGCTGTATACTCCTGACACAAGGGGTGGAAACTATAAGAGGTGGGGCTTATCAGAAGTGACTGGGGTCAAAAAAGAAAGGCGGGGTCTGGCGCCCCCATCCTAAAATTTCACCAGCCGCCACTGGTGTCAAAACCAGGTACCCACTCTCCCCACAAAAAATAAATACCAAATATGGTAGAGGCAGGAGGCTGACAAATGTCCACTTTAGGGTTCAGTTCCACTTTAAATCATTATCATGATATACAGGGGTGGCCCATCCATTAATGGTGCATGGGCGCTGTCCCCTCTGTCCTCGTCACCCCCTTATGCAAATGAATAGCTGTCATCGCCACCCCCTTCAGGACGCTGGCCACATGAATTACAGCAAAGTCAGTGTATTTTGAAGCACCTGATTAGAGCCATAGGCTCTAACAGGCTTCAAAATAGAGTGTCTTGTGGCACAGACCATGGCGCCGCGAGCCCACTCATTTGTGTTACAAAAGCAAATCAATATTTGCTTTTTCTAACACTGAATGGCCTCTCAGCCAATCGGGAAGTACCGGTATGTTACCGGTTTCCCGATTGGCTGAATGGTCAGGCGATCCTTTTGGATGCCTTTCTCAAAGGAGGAGGGGGTTTAGCTCCTGCTCACCAGACACCCCTTGCTGCCCGCCCAGCCCACTTCCTAGATGGGGTAAGTGCGGGACTTTGATGTCCCGACTACCCTAGGGGGATCTTCTTTCAGTGCCGTGAACCCCGTGACGGGGGTGGGGGCTGTATACTCTATCTGCTGATGCTGTATACCCCTACCTGGTGATGCTGTATACTCCTATCTGGCGATGCTATATACTCATATCTGGCAATGCTGTATACTCCTATCTTGTGATGCTGTATATACCCTATCTGGTGAAGCTGTATATTCCTATCTAGCAATGCTGTATACTGCTATCTGGCAATGCTGTATATACCCCTATCTGGTGATGCTGCATACCCCTATCTGGTGAATGCTTTATATACCCCTATCTGGCGATGCTGTACATACTCCTATCTGATGATGCTGTATATACCCTATCTCGTGATGATGTATACCCCTATCTGGTGATGCTGTATACTCCTATCTGGCGATGCTGTATACTCCTATCTGGCGATGCTGTATGCTCCTATCTGGTGATGCGGTATATACCCTATCTGGCGATGCTGTATATACCCTATCTGGTGATGCTGGGCTGTATACTCCTGACGCAATGGGTGGAATATATAAGGGGTGGGGCTTATAAGAAGTGGGAGGGGTCAACAATCCTAAAATTTCACCAGCCGCCACTGCATGATAACCTAATAAAAACAGGTCTGAACAATTTAGGCATGAGCCCAAGAAACCTATTACCCTATACACAAATGTCCAAGTGATCTGCAATTGGAGAAGATTCCAATGAATAAATAAAGATGAGGTCTATACACTATTGGATGACAGCTACTTCCACCAACCAAATTTTTTTCTTGGCCAAAAACCGTAAACTTGGTAGGCCTTACCCAACAAAAATTATAACCTCTTGAGTTTCAAAATACAGAGCAGCAGGGCATTATTGCCAAAAGAGGAGGGGTTTGCCGTCTAAAATGGAATTGCTAATTGAAAGTAACAGATTTGCGAATAAAATGTTAAGAAAAAAAGGGGGAAGGTAGGAAGCCCCATGGAACCACGGTGTAACTGCTAAGGCCCCATGAAACTGTGAACATAGAGACTTGTGGTAAAAAAATGTAGACTGATCCAGAAAAGGTTCCAGGAATTTTTTTAAAACATCAGAAAACAATTAAGGTTGTTTTCTATGGATTTATATCAACTTAGAAGACAGAAATTATGTTAATCGGTGTGTGGAGAACATTTTTGAAGGCTGTACCATGTTTGTGAGAGAGCTGATAAGGAGAAACTGAAACCTCAATCATAAACTTGACTAAAAGCTGAACTGTACTTTATCACCTTCTATAAAAAGTCTAATCAGAACTCTGCCCGATCATGCGGTGGCAGGACCTATTCAACTAATGTTTATGTGATTATTCAGAGCCAGTCAGGTGTCTGTGGTGTATTCTGGAAAAGTGGCGCCCAATCAGAATGTTAGAAGCACATTTTGAAGCAACTTTTGAAAACTGCTGGCTATTGCCAGTGACGCCACAACAATTGTGGTGCAATATCATTTTGCAAAGAATACCCAGTCACGTGCAAGGAAAAGTACAGAAAAAACAGGATTTTTGCTTACACATGATTGGATGATAAAAGTCAGCAGAGCTTTACCTCATTTACTAAGTTAAGGGAAAATTCCTGTACAAAGTGCAAATTCCCTTGAGAACAGCATGTTTGCCTTTAGCAAATCAAGCCCATAGAGCCATGCATTGATGTGGTTTGCACATAGATGTAATTCTGCCATTAGGCTTCATGCACACTGAAGCTGATAAATAACCATTTATGGTCGTTTGGGCGTTTTTTTTTAACAGCCCAAAAACGCCCCTTTATTTTATCCTATGTGTCCATGCACACATGGATGTTTATTCTCGTTTAACAGCAGTGGCATCTTTAGGCTGTTATCTGAACGTCCTGAATTGGTGCTTAAGAGTCGTTCTTCTGACCACAAAAAACGCTGGACACCGATAAATGCTCATAAATGCCACTAAGCTGCTGTTTATCGGCGTCCAGCATTTTTTGTAGTCAATGAAAGCTAATGAAGTAAAAAAAAAACGCTCAAAAACGCTGACGCTGATAAACGCCGATACACGCTGCTTGAAGAACGTTTTCTAAGCAGCGTCTCCTGCCACTAAAATCAGACGCCCAGAGAGCGTCCAGTGTGCATGGAGCCTTAGAAATGTGGAAGACGTAATACAGTTGTAACACAAATGCTACACATATCTCACACACATTTAGCTATTTGCTGTTCTGTTTGATATAGTGTTGTACGTAAGTGCACAGCCTGCTTTAACCAAGTTTGATTTTATATCTTTTAATCTTTTCTTGCTTGCTTATGCTACTTTATTTTTTTTTTTTTTGCAATAATGTGTTTCTTGGATCTGCTTATGCCATCAGTCCACTTTATTAAACTGGATTGCGTCTGTTGTGACATGCAGCACCGTAGGGAACTCCTTCAGCAAACAGGAGGGAGAGTACAGCCTGGCTTGATGACGTTTGGTCTGTTTACTAAGAGCGGCACATCCCCTTAGGTAGTGTAAGAAGTGTTCTGTTAGCTAGCTGCATGTCATTTAATTACACAGCGCCTAACTCGCTGACCCCTTCTACAATAAAAATTTTAACCTCATATCATATCCTCGTCATTCAGTCTGTAAACATTGTACAGGATCCCCCAGTGTCCATAATCTAAAAGTGCATTACAAAGCCAAATTATTTATGAGCTTTGCGATTTTTAAACAAAAGAGGCATTTATTGAGTTCTTTTTTTTTTTTTTTTAGGAATTTATTAACAAAACATGCTGAATTAGAGGCCAGCTCCCTTTGAAAGCTAGCATTTAATGTATGATATAGCTGGCTAAAATATCACCACCAGCATTTCTCTCTGCACAAGTTCTGCAGTTAATACAATAATGGAGACATGCTTCTCTCATGGATTTATGCAGAATCAATAAATATTTGCGTAATATTTGCAAGAGATTGAGATCTTCATTAGGGCTTTATGGGAGAAAACAAAACATTAACCTGCTGATGGAAATTGCCAGCACTCTAGGCTCCCAGTTATATAGATGGCAAAAGACTTTGACCCTCCACTACCCATTCAAATACCATACAAATATATGGTTTGTATGGGGTTGGCCTTAAAGAGGATATGTACCCCGGCGTAAGACCCTGCCAGGGAATCCAAAAGCGCTGCCTACAGGTACCCATAGAAAACAATGGTAGTACACAAGAAGTGAAAAAACAATTGCCCATGGAGGTCATACAAACAAATATATAATATGTATAAAAGTTACAAACTTTGAGATATATAAAATTAAAATAGATCAAAAGCAGAGAAATGCCCCAAAAACAATTTTTATAATTTTACACTTTTCAGTTCATGATTGTAATAAATCCATCAATCATTGCACCAATCAACTGAAACCATCATTAATCTAAATGCATTTTGTGAAGTATGGTTCACTTCATCAGGAGTTTGATGTCGCTGACAGAGTGTAGCTGAATATAGTAGCCAAAAAACCTTGTTTTCTCAATATCAGATCAGATGTAGAGTGTGTCACGGGGTTGTGGTGACAGAAGGAGGCAGGGCTGGCGATGGTACAGCAGACAAAAGCCAATGGACATGTATGGCTAAGGCATAGCCAAAGTGTACTTACTTATCCTGAGCCATGTGATCCATCGAGTGATTTGGTGCCAAATGAGCAAATGGCTGTACCCATGTGTATGCAAATATATGAGTAAGCAACAATGGGTGTAAAACTCTGGACAGCGGGCTCCCTGGTGGGAAAACACACCAATTTGTAAGCTATATAGTTAGATACAGCCTTGTGCATGAGACCTAAAATATTGACATATTTTGTGCTAGTTGTGAGGCACTATAACAAGCCCTCAGTTACCCTCGTAGCTATAGGCATTGTGGAGAAATGTATCTTCAAAGTTCACAACAGTGACACTAAAACCTTGGTATGTTCCCCATATTTTCTATGGAGAACAGAATCTTGGCAACTTGCCAGCAATTTAATATAAATAAGTTGCAGGTGTTTCTAACCTGTTAAAATAAAATAAGGCTTCATGTACACTACAGCTCCTAAACTTGAGTTTAGGAGCTTTTGGCGTTTTTTTGCCAAAGCTCCTAAACTCAACTCTATAAAAGCCTATGTGTCCATGTACACAATAGGATTCTTTAGGAGCTGCTGCAGTTAGGGGTGGGGGGTTCAACCTCCCTCAACCTCCCTCTCCCATACCTCCCAACTTTCTGAGACAGGAACAAGGGACACCTATTACAAAATGTATGCAGGCATAGGACACACACCCCTGCCGCACCCCCTTAAAGGAAAATTATACAAGCAAAATTATTAGTTAAACCCACAAGTGATTTTTTTTTTACAACTTTTATTGCTTTATATTGGCTTTTAAAACATACAACTAAAGCAATTTAGAAATTGGATGAAAGGTTTAACATTGTAAAACACTTTTTGATAGATAAATAGTGCATTTTATATATAGGTATATGCATCAGACCAAAATGAGGGACAAATGAGGAGGAAAGAGGGACAGAGGGACATTGTTCCAAATCAGGGACAGTCCCTCCAAATCAGGGACAGTTGGGAGCTATGCCCTCCTGAACACGGAAGAATCGTGCTCAGCATAGGAGCATTTTAACCACAAGCCGCATAATAGGCTATGTGTACATGAAGCCTAAAATAGCTGGTTTACACTTGCAGCAGTCTTTAGGAAGCTGGTAGGCATTCAAGAGGCAACACTGCTGGGTTTTTTTGAACAGGGTTTTCAAAAGGAAATACCACACTGTTGGTGGTGCTGCCCATGTTCAGTAGCAAAACAGGGGGTATCATTTTTGCCATGTCGCAAAGCAAAGCATTGTGGTTGTGGCATGTGTAAAACCATGACCAGCTACCTTTGAAGTCTAAGGATGGCTTTCTGTGCCTTCAAAAATTCTTGATTGACCTGCCTGACAATTTGCGTTAAGAACAGGGGTTTAGTCTGCACACATTTGCAAATACATAAGCTACAGGCCCCGCTGAGTCACCCTGTTTTCTGTAGTTCCTAACTCTGACTTCTGAATCTGTACAATAAGGGTACATGCATTTTAATGGATAAGTGAAGACAGGTGGACCTGGAGGGAGCCCAACCCTCCTTAAAAGTACAGGGGCACACTGAACACCCAGCACATAGCACTATGGCAGCAAAGATGTCAGTGAGTTGCCTGAGCAATATAATCAAAATACAAACCGGTGGCCACTACCCCCACCTATAACTGATCTATTGCAGTAAGGAGCACTGGCAGGGTGATGCATGTCAAACAGATACAAAGAGATTTCCAAGCTCAAAGTTACCAACCAGCCAGTGACCAACCGAATTGACTTGTTTAACAATTTGCGTTAAGAACAGGGGTTTAGTCTGCACATACATGCATAAGCTTCAGGCCCTGCCAAGGCACCCTGAATATAACAGGCGCACCTAGAACACATTAAGTTGGGCGGGAAGACCCAACATTTCAAGGAGGACAGAAACAGAATCCTTAATAATGGCAAGAAGATCTCACTGTTGCATACTTGAGAACCTAGAAGAAGCTAGGGGCTTACTCAGACCACCAGGCTCCATTTATAAGTAGAATTTTGATTTTGGCTGGACTGGCCCTTTTAAGTTGTAGCATGTAGTATTCTCCATAAATTAGCTAGACAACTGTAACAATGTTTGCTGTCTTCAGTAATACACAAAATTAAATTTTCTATTTTCCAATTTCTTAATAGACAGATCCTTTCACCTTGTATGCCAGAAGGAAGAATTATTTCTGACTTATGATGATTGCCGTCTGTTGGGTTACTAACAAGCGCTTTCTATAATTACACTAGCAGGCAGATGAGTTGCCAGTCTCAGTCAGCGCTTCCCCGGTAAACCCCTCATACCACCATTAACAGATGGCAGAGCTGACATTGAGATACAGGCAATAAGCAATCTGTGATCTTTAATTATACCTTTATCATTTTTATTTCACAAAACCTAAGCTTGGCATGTATGTGAAATGGCACCTTAAATTTAGACCTGCTTCATTACTCATGCTTGTTATAAAAACCTGTGTTTGTCTTTTCAAAAATTCTAAGAATATTTTTATAAGAGAATTTTGACAAGCTTATTCAGTAAACAGCGAAGAGAGCAGTGCTGATGTGCAGAGTAATCCAATCAGAGTTAAGTTATTGAAGCCCAGATCAGTGAAAGGTGAAATCTGAGTGTTATCAATCATGGTGTTAGTGTTAACTTTCACTTTATTATTGTATATTCATAGGAAGTCTGCTGTCAGGCTTACCCCTAACGTAGGTGATTAGACACTATACTTATATACTTTTCCATAAGGCAAGCATTACTCGGTTGCTGCAGGACTCATACACAATGCTATAGTGCCTGGCCACCACGCCAGGGCAGGCACGAACTGAGCAAGGCAGACAGTTGATTGTAGTTGGCAGACAGGCACAGTGCTTCAATAACAGTCCAGGCACAAGTCAAGCAAGGTTTAGAATAGTCAGGGACAGGTCAATCCATAGTCAAAAAGTAGGCAGAGTTCAGAGAGTAATCAATATCCGATCCAAACTCATCAATGAGGGAATGCAAACAGCAGAGCAGGACAGACCAACAGAGAGCTTGGAGCACATATTACAAATGCAATATTGCAAACACGAGACTGCAGGCTTAACTGGCTTAAATCAGGTTTGATCTCCACCCAGGGATTGGCCATATCAATCACCTTGCAGGTGGACAGACAGACAAGGAGTATGCCACAGTCAAAACCAGGTTGCTGGAATGAGGAGCAGGAGCATTACACACACCTGACATCTGCAATTCTATTCTAATCACTAATCCCTAGCAGCTGTATAAGTCTGAGTTCAAACTACTGCAATGCAATTTTGCTGTCTCTAACACATGAGTATTTGCAATCTGATGGAAAGAAAAAAGTAAAGGCTGCAAGTTTAAACAGCAAAAAAAGCAGCAGGGTCAGTATTAAACAAGTGACCAAAGGGCCTCTTACCACTCCCAATGATCCTGATGCATCTACTTGAAGCCCACAGAAAGGGTCAGGTTGTACGCACAGGATTTTGCCCCAAGCTGGTGTTGGATGAAACTGCAGCCTTATCCGTCCCTGAAGTCTGCAACAATAGCACTGCACAGTACCTTTAATGGCGCAGCTTTTGGCAGGCACAATGCAGCGACACAGTTTCCGATGAGCACGGCACAGCAGTATTACACTGAGTTCACAGCTGCTTTGCTGCACACAGGTCCTGGTGGCCAACACTCCCAGACAACAATGGTAGCTTCTTAGACCTTACATCAGGCAGAAATCAGCAGAATGGGGCAACACAAGTCTCAGTGCTCACTGTTTCCTTTCTCTGGGTCTTGTAGCAGCTCAATCCACTCAGGCATGTGTGTAGCCTGGAGCCCTATTCCTGGGTTCAGTGACCTTTATCTACAGTAGCAGCCTAGCAGAGATCCTTTTTGCTTTATGCCTCATTCTACAGCTTATTCCACAATCAGTTTATACAATCTCTGTTCTTCCATGTGTAATTTTATCCCCACCTAGGCTTTTAGTTCTTTTCCCCCTCTTTCTTGCTCTGACTCCTCTCCCAAAGCACCCTGGGTACTGTAGTTCCTCCTTTCGTCCTGCCCCTTCCTACTACATCTCCCATAAGCTAGAGGTTCCTCTCAACCGCTATTCTCATTCCCACAGGGCACAGCAACTTATACCATCTTCCTATGTGTCTCCTGGGTGGTGGGCATGGCTTAATTGGGCTGCTTACAGCCCTATAGTGACAGTGTGCCATCCCTCCTACTGAAGCTATTCCTGTCCTTCTGTCAACTGTAACAAAGGGAAGGAGGGGGAGGGGAGTTAATAGAGAAAATGTAAACTGGACTACGTTAATATCTTATGAGATTCTATACAATACCAAAATGATGACATTGAAATCTCCTTACCTTACCACCAAAAATTATGTAAGAAAAGACTATTAGGTTGGCAGTTTTTTAGGTGATAACCTATTGTCCTTTTATTGTACACATACAGTATATTCAGTACAAATTGCCAGTAAATGTGCACTCAAAAGATGTACACTGTATGTCCTTATGAGTGTAAAAAAAAAAGGACAACATCCTATGTATACTGAATTGTGCTAATGTCTTGCTACAATTTAATAATGTGTATGACTTGTGGCCTGCTTTGATGAGCTTGGGGCTTATTGTTGATGGTCAAATGGTTCATTCTGCTTGCATTGGACATCAGTTTGCGGCGCTTGTAACATCATTCAGATTTTACTGACGAGTGCATTTAACCTACAGTTAATTTAATTTGGACTTGTATTTGTCTTCCTTCTAAGCTGCATCAACCTCCTTTAAGCTGCTTTTGCATTCACATCTCCTTTTATGAACGAAGAAGAAATTCTGCTCCAAATAAAAGCCTGTCAACACTGGCCCTATCTAACACTGAGGCACAGAAGACTTAATGCCAACTTCTTCCCTGCATTTATTTCCCATTTAACCACTTGCCGACCGCTGACCACAGTCTGACGGCGACAGAGTGGCTCGATATCGCAAACCGCCGTCATATGATGGTGGCTGCGATATCCCTCATGCGCTCACTGTGTCCAGGGGGGCCAGGGAGCAGGTACAGTGGACTCGATCGCCGCCGGCTACCCATGATGCCCCCCCCCCCCGGAGTGAAAGAACGGATGTCCGTGTAGGTAAACATGGATCTCCGTTCTGTTAGAGGGGGAAGGGCTGTGATCACAGGCTTCCTGTATATGGAAGCCATGATCACTCCCTTCCCCCAGCCAGTCCAGCCCACACACAGTTAGAACACACCCAGGGAACACAGTTAACCCTTAGAGCGCTCCCTCCAGGTTAACCCCTTCACTGCCAATTGCATTTACACAGTAATCAGTGCATTTTTATAGCACTGATTGCTGTATAAATGCCAATGGTCCCAAAAAAGTTTCAAAATGGTCCGACATGTCCGCTGCAATATCGCAGTACCGCTAAAAATCGCAGATCGCCAACATTATTAGTAAAAAATAAAAAAAAATAGAAACCCCACAAATGAATTCTCATCATCCGTAAACACGGCAACTTTTGTGCAAACCAATCAATAAACGCCGATTGCGATTTTTTTTACCAAAAATATGAGGAAGAATATAAATCGGCCAAAACCGATGGAAAAAAATGTTTTATTATATTTTTTTTTTTGGATTTGTATTTTAGCAAAAAGTAAGAAATTTGAGTTTTTTTGCAAAATTGTCGCTCTTCTTTTGTTTATAGCGGCGATCAGAAATGACGCAGAGGGGATCAAATACCACCAAAAGAAAGCTCTATTTGTGGGAAAAAAGGGACGCAAATTTTGTTTGGGTACAACATCGCACGACAGCGCAATTGTCAGTTAAAGCAATGCAGTGCCGAATCGCAAAAAGTGCTCTGGTCCTAAAGTGGGAAATCCTTCCAGGGCTGAAGTGGTTAAATCAGTGAATGCAGTTTGTAGGTTGTGCTCCTTTCTATAAAGTTTTCTTTGGGTACTTCCATTATTCCCACAGTCCAAAACCATATCAACAGGTTAATTGTTTTCTAATTTTCTAATCAAACTGACCTTAGTATGTGTTAGTCTTACATCTGTACAATTTCATTTTGAAATAGTCTTCAGAACATTCATTCAACTATCAAAGAGTTAAAGAGAACATTTGACTTTGAGTGAGAAAAAAAAATCAAATGACAAGAATAGAACATTTTGTTAAATCTAAAGGGAGTCAACAGATTTACTCTGTCCTCTGTATAGCTCTTTAGAATATGTTGTCTGGTTCTGGAGACCTCATTTACAAAAATATATTGATAAGATAGAAAACAACAAAATGATGAAAGGACTGAAGAGAGACTCAGACATACTGTTTTAGGAGAGACTTCGGGAACTTAATATGCACAGTTTAAGAAGGGAAAGGGGAGACCTGATTGAAACCTTTAAATACACTAGGTTGAGATTGAGAATAAGGTTCAGGAGGGCAGTAATTTCAGTATGAAGATCATGAACACAGGGACATGACCTCAAACTAGCAGGAAGAAAATCCAAAACTAATCTTAGGAAGTATTATTTTACAGAAAGAGTAGTTGGTGTTTGGACAGCAGAGTGTGTGGACAGAAAGTGGATTCAAACATGTGTAGCCCTCTCTTTTTATGTGTGTGTGGGGGGGGTCATCGCTTACCAGGAATGACCCTACCACAAACAGGATACTACACTAAACCTGTAGGTAAATAAGAGAACCAGAACCTTTGATAAGTGGAATAGAAGAGTTGGGTTGATAATAAAATTGGCAGGACCTCTGTGGGCAGCGGGGATTCCTTTCCTGGGAAGTTAACCAGTAACTTAATCAAAGTAATTGGGCACAGAGGACCTACTGCAGTTAGCATATAACATTAACCATAAGTGTATAGATGCACATAAAAAAGTTTAGTAATAGTACATACATCTACTGTACAAGCGGGTTATATTAGCGAAGGGTCCAACAGGAGTCTTGGTGGAATTGTACACACATACTCAGTTATATATATTTATTAATAAATATATCTCCAGATGAATGTTGTAGAAAATTCCAGTTGCAGGGGCCCTCGGGATTATCACAATGTGGCGTCCGTCTTGGTGTCGAAGACCTGAAGACAAGAGCAGTAGTAATGGGGAGGTCCTCCAGCCATTGTCAAACCAGCCTGGAATGCAGCTTCTCACCAGAAGGAACCATGGTGTGGTTCTGGAACTGCAGCTTATCTACTCTGTCTATAACCAAATAACTGTGGTAATTAACAAACAAATCTATTTACAAATCTTGGAAGCATATCCCTACATATCATTCGGACAAACACAGTTCTATACTCACAAAAAGAATGCTGTCTTTTATTTGCCATCACTCTTCTATGTAAATAGTCTATGTATTTTAAAGCACTGTTGCCGTATAGAAGTTAAAACTTGTTCTGTTTTAAGAATAGTCTTTACACCTTTATATCATGTTCGGTTGTAGAGCAGACTATAGATAAAATATGATTAGCTGTAAAAGGTGTCTTGACTTTTTCTGTAGCACGTACAATGAAATAATCAAGGCTGAGTTTATATTATACACAAAGGTGACAAGGATGCCAAGAGTTTATAGGGTCACTGGTCTCTATAATGAAACTTGCCTTGGGTGGTAATTTACAATTATGTCCTTGTTTTAGCACATTATGTCTCATACATAAACAATGAATACGTTGGAATTAGATCTAGTGTGGTACCGTTCTTCATAATTAACATTTTGTGTGGGGGATAAAGGCATATTTGCATCATGTAATTATGTCTATGGTTATAAAACACTATATCAACAATGGGAGCAGACATACTTTGCCTAGCATGAACACAAATACAAATCAAGGCAGGCATAGTTTATGGAACGAAGAGCATGCTTCTGCTTTTCTGTCCTGAGGTCCTCCACACTATTGTATAATACGTTCTTTATTTCTTACAAATATTCAGGCTGGTTGATGATTTGTTGTTGTAGCTTTAACCACTTCGGCCCCGGAAGGATTTCCCACTTTAGGACCAGAGCCCTTTTTGCGATTCGCACTTGCGCAGTCGTGCGACGTTGTACCCAAACGAAATTTGCGTCCTTTTTTTCCCATAAATAGAGCTTTCTTTTGGTGGTATTTTATCACCTTTGCGTCATTTCTGATCGCCGCTATAAACAAAAGAAGAGCGACAATTTTGCAAAAAAAAAAAAACAATTTTTCTTACTTTTTGCTAAAATCCAAATCCAAAAAAAATTTATAAAAAAGCATTTTTTTTCATCAGTTTTGGCCGATCTATAGTCTTCCTCATATTTTTGATAAAAAAATTGCAATTGGCGTTTATTGATTGGTTTGCGCAAAAGTTGCCGCGTTTATGAATGATGAGAATTCATTTCTGGGGTTTTTATTTTTATTTTTTTATTTTTTACTAGTAATGGCGGCGATCTGCAATTTTTAGTGGTACTGCGATATTTCAGCGGACATGTCAGACCATTTTGACACTTTTTTGGGACCATTGGCATTTATACAGCGATCAGTGCTATAAAAATGCACTGATTACTGTGTAAATGCCATTGGCAGTGAAGGGGTTAACCTGCAGGGGGCGCTCTAAGGGTTAACAGTGTTCCCTGGGAGTGTACTAACTGTATGTGGGCTGGACTGGCTGGGGGAAGGGAGTGATCACGGCTTCCATATACAGGAAGCCTGTGATCACAGCCCTTCCCCCTCTATGAGAACAGAGATCCATGTTTACTTACAAGGACCTCCATTCTCTCACTGCGGGGGGGCCATCACGGGTAGCCGGCGGCGATTGAGTCCGGCCTACCCACTCCCTGGCCCCCCCGCGGACACAGTGAGCGCGCATGCCCGCCTCCGGCGGCGCGCGTTCACAATACTAGTTATCGTGGGCGCCGTCCTGTGATGGCGTTTTGCGATAACGAGCCAACTTGCCGCCGTCACGCTGCGGTGGGCGGACAGCAAGTGGTTAAAATATACGTAAGCCCTAACAATAAACTTCTTTTATTGGCTACCTTTTGTTCTGTTAATTATACCATTCTAAGCATGTTGTTTTATCTGTTGACTACATGCAAATAATATCTACTAATTATGTCAGAAATTCAGAGCTCTTTTGTGTCCTCTGCAACTTCTTGTGTTAACTTAAGAACAGTGGTTAGCTCTTCTAGTTCCTATCTTGAAATCACAGAATAATTTGTGTCTATGCTGTGGAGATGGGAAAGTGGGAGTGTTTGAGTATTCTGGCAAAAGAAAACTGGGCAGGGCTGACACCACTCAGTCCACAAAAATATTGTGTGTTGTCAGCCCAAAACATACTTGGAATCTGAGTGCATTTCTGGCAGATCATTGTGTATTTTTCAGTACTTGCAGGGTCTTTAAACTGATAAAACACGAGAAATCTGCATGTGTTGCAGAGATGTACTGCATATGTTTTTTTTCCTGGCATACACTTTAAAACTTTTTTTTTTTTTTTTTTTTTTCTTACCACGTCAGTAGACAACCTTTGGGAAAGATATTCAGCTTGACCTTCATAAAAATTCCCACTTGGTCACATCATTGTGGTATTTCCTTATTTAACCACTTCAATACTGGGCACTTAAACCCCCTTCCTTCCCGGACCAATTTTCAGCTTTCAGCGCTGTTGCAGTTTGAATGACAATTGCGCAGTCATGCGACACTGCACACATATGACATTTTTATCATTTTTTTCACACAAATAGAGCTTTCTTTTGGTGGTATTTAATCACCACTGGGTTTTTTATTTTTTGCGCTATAAATTAAAGAAAGACTGAAAAAAAAAAAAACAATGCATTTTTCTGCGTTTCTGTTATAAATTTTGCAAATAAGTAATTCCTCTTCATAAATTTTGACCACAAATGATACTTCTACATTACTTTGGTAAAAATAACCCAAATCGGAGTTTATTTGGTGTTGGCGGACAGACAGATGTGACGGGGACTGTGACAGATGTGACGGTGACATACAGATGTTTTGTGTATGGTGACAGATGTGACGGGGACAGACAGATGTTTGGGGACTGTGACAGATGTGATGGGGACTGTGACAGATGTTTTGGGGACTGTCACAGATGTTTTGTGTATGGTGACAGATGTGATGGGGGTCATACAGATGTTTTGGGGGCTGTTTTATGGGGACACTTATATGTATGGGGACAGGGGTATCAGTGTGCTTGGTGCACTGTGTGGGGGGCGATCTGTGACAGCTTTCTGCATGAAATCCTCATCATGCAGAAAGCTGTCACAGAGCTGCAGCTTCCCCCCTTCCCCCCCCCCCCCCCCCCGCACTGAGCTCTCACTGAGCTCGGCGGGGGGAGAACTGTCACAGAGACGTTCGTCTCTGTTTACAATGTGACGCTGTGATTGGACACAGCCGTCGCATGATCGGGAGGGCCAGTCACTGCGCCCGTATCCCGATCTCTGCTCAGCTAGATCCTGTGATCATAATGATCACAGGATCCAGCAGCAGCGCGGCGCGTGCCCGCGCTGCGAGCTCTCGTTCTGCAGGACGTAAATACACGTCCTGTCAGAACAGGGAAGCTCCCACCCGGCCGGGTGGGAGGTGTTTAAACTTTATTACATTTTATACAAAATACAAATATGTGCTTCACCAAATATTCAGTGTTTATACCTCTTTTCTACCCCTATATCCACTATGTTCCAATGGTGGACATGGGCTATTTATGTGGTTCCTCCTCTATCTTAGTTCCCCTACCACGATCCCTTCCCACCCTTCCTCTTCCCCACCCATCTATCAGTCTACATATGCCATAGCATACTTTCTTGTTTTTTTTTTAAATCTGTCCATTTCCTCCATTTTTTGTCATATTTTTCCCAGAAAGGACCTTTTTCTCCACTTCCCAAGTATTCCATATTATAGATATATTCTACTCTGTCAAACCACTCCTTCATGGTAGGTTTGCTTAAATCTAACCACTTTTTTGGTATCGCTCCCTTTGCTGCGTTCAATAGGGAGGGCACCAGTGAATTCCTATATTGTTTGCTAGATTTATCCGAAATATGGAAAAGACAACCCATCGGGTCTAGCCCAAACTCTTCACCTATAATCTCTACTATACCTTGTCTCACTTCCTCACAGTATTCTTTTATTTTTGGGCATTTCCACCATATATGTGTCATAGTCCCTTGTGCTTTACGGCATCTCCAGCATAGTGGTGATTTATTACTTTGATATTTATGGGCTATCACTAGCGTAATATACCACCTTGCTAAGCATTTGTAGTTCATTTCAACACTCTGAATGCCTCCTGGACTACTGTGTATAGCTTTAAACATTTTGGTTAATTGTTGTTCCGTGAACTTTATCTCCAGTTCTTCTTCCCATTTCTTAATGAATGGAGGTACGTCCCATCCACTCATATCCCTGATTATTTTATAAATCCGTGCAATACAATGTCTAACTGATTCTCTAGTGCTGCACAGTTTCTCAAATGAATTTAGTTCTTTCCCTGTTCTTAAGGGTTGTGGTAACTTTGCCACAAAGTGTTTTAACTGGGCGTACCTCCACTCATTCAGATTTACCAAAGTACCATTTTGTAGCGATTCTTGATATGTACAAATCTTCCCATCCTTTATGATATCCTTTAACTGTGCATTTCCTACCCACCCACCAAATTGTGTCTTATTCCCTGGCTCGAACATCTTTGTGCCGCTTAAAAAAATTAAAGGTGAATTATGTGGTAATTTTGCCTGTTTGTAAATTCTATCCCATACCCTGAATATGTTTATTGTTAATTCGGGTATTGTTTTACTCATTATTCTATCCTTTTGTGAAACCCATATGTTTTCTTTTAAGTGTGCATTATTTAGTGATTTTTCTACCTCGACCCATCTTTTATCACATGACACCGGGGAGGGAAAATGGCTAATTGGGCCCAATATGGCCTTTTTTCACTAGGGGTGTACCCATTTTTGTTGCCAGCAGTTTAGACATTAATTGATGTGTGTTGAGTTATTTTGAGGGGGCAGCAAATTTACACTATTATACAAGCTGTACACTCACATACTTTACATTGTAGCAAAGTGACATTTCTTCAGTGTTGTCACATGAAAATATATAATAAAATATTTACAAAAATGTGAGGGGTGTAATCACTTTAGTGAGATACTGTATATATATATTAATACACCATCTGAAGTGTATTATATACTGTTCACCACTGAATGCACTGTATATATAGTCTACATTGAATGCACTGAATATATAGTCTACACTGAATGCACTGAATACATAGTCTACACTGAATGCAGTATATATATATATATATATACTAGATATACTAGATTGTATATAAACAGTATATCAATACACTGCTGGCTCTGACTGTATATATAGTCTATACTGAATGCACTGTTTCTATAGTCTACACTGAATGCACTGTATATATATATGTATATATATATATATATATATAATACTGTATATATATATATATATATATATATATATATATATATATATGTATATATGTATATATATATTATTACCGTGCCTGCACTGTATATATAGTCTACACTGACTTGACTGTATATATATATATAGATGTTATAAACTGCCTGCACGCCAGTAACAAACCTGCCTAAACTAGCTCAAGTTGTCTCAATCTTGACTAAAAACACACTACATACAGCCGCCGTGTAAGCAGCCTTATTTAGCGTGGGGGGTGGACTTAGCCCCTTGAGCCATGATTGGCCAAAAGCACCCTGCCTTTGGCCAATTATGGCTCTCACAACAGATCGTGGTGTGATTGGCCAAAGCATACAGGTCAGGCAAACTCGCTGCAAGCTCCCCATATTTTTCATTGTTCTCCGAACAAACGTACATCCGTACACATCGGGACCATCCTTAAAGGGGAGCACGTGTGGCGTTTGCTTCATTACAGCACTTGCATTTCATGAGCACTTTGCAAGTATTATTGTCAAATCTCCTGATAAGCCTCTCTTTATAATGTCCTGTATAGCTTCTGGACTTCTGTGCCTCAGCCGCCTGTACCATTAGTGAATACCCTTGCTGTGTAGGTCATTAGAGACTATATTGGCTTGCTGGTCTGTGGTGACGAGCCTGTATATGTTATCATCCAGTTTTCCTTTTGCAAGAAGTTGCTTATTATTGTGAATTGCGCATTCATCACCCTGAAATTTAACTGTGAAACTGTTGTTTGCAAGACTTATTACTGATAGAAGGCTGCCTTCTAGCTCTGGAACATACAGCACTTTCGTTAAAAGTATACTGTGCTTGCCTTGTGGTGTTATGCAGTTCAGGAAGTCTTGGCCTTTTCCTCTGGATGTGATGCTTTTCCCGTTTGCTAGGAAAACTTTGTCAATGTTTGTGAAGAAGGTCTCATCACTAGTCATGTGGCTTGTCACTCCTGAGTCTATGCACCAGCCATGTGGCTTGCTGCTTTGTGTCACTTTAAAGGTGCCACTCCATGGAGTGTCTGCAGTTTCCTTTGTGGCTACTTTGACTCTTTCTTTTGTTGATAGCTGTAGCTTTCGCTGCTCGGCTTTCCAGATAGAACAGCCCTTTTTTAAGTGACCGGTCCTTTTGCAGCGAAAACAGGCTGTGCTTTCTTTATTGTGCTTTGTCATCATGGTGCGTATTTACTTTCTTTCTGTCATGTTCATCGATTAACTTGCCTTTGGCATATTCCAGTGTCAGTTCCTGCTCGGGTCTGGTTTCTAAAGCGTTAATCGGTGGCGCACTCATCAATAGGGGGCTGCCCCCCCCCCCAAGCTGCTCAAAAGAAAAAAAAAGTGCCCTTTAAGAGTGTCCAGGCGCCAGACACACAGCGGTCTATGGGAAGCTGATTTGCCAATGTTTAGGGTGTGTTCGGGGTGCAGGCGATGCGCCCCGAACACACCCCACTCTACACTCATTTGTCCCTGGCTCCTGCCCTTTATTTTTATTGGCCAGGACCAGAGAGTGACTGGGCGGTGCTTTTTGGGCACCGCCGGTTTCCTAGCAGGCTCACTGTTGTGCTGTGGAGTGGACCCAGTGATGTGAGGCGGGGAGCGGATCACTGATGCAGTGGATGGGCACGGAGACTGGCAGTGCTGAGCCTGACCCGGAGCGGCCCCGGGCCTTCACCTTACTCCATATTAAGGCAGCATTGTCAGGCTCATCATATGGCTTATTTGCAGTGTCTCTCTGCCGTTCATCTCCTGCAGGGGATGGCTTGTTAGCCCCTGCTAATTGTCTCCTTGTCTCTGGTTACAACACCTCCATAGCCTATGCATGCTCCATCAAATTACTAGTTCCTATCTAGCTGAAGGAGATCCAGACTGCTCTCTCTCTCTCATGGCAGTGCCGGCTGGAGCCTGCGGGAAGGGGGGGTGGGGGTTCTGTGTTTGGGTGTGGGGGTTGTTGTGATGTTAGTTCTTGTCCTAAACTCAGCCCCCCCGTGGGCTCCAGCCGACACTGCCGTGTAGAGAGAGAGCAGTTCTGAACTCCTTCAGCTAGATAAGAACTAGTAATGTGATGGAGCATGCAAAGGCTGTGGAGGGTTGTGACCTTCTGCAGAAGTGTACAGCTGTGTAGGTGCCCTGATCAGTATATGCTGTAATCTACAAGCACTGTCGGGCAATTTCTGTGTTCTATAGTGTGTGTGTACAGTAGCTGGAACAGGTATTGCTTGTGTTCTGCAGCAGCTGTTAGCCTCAAGTGAACAGAATCCCTGGTTCCCTGTCTAGTATTACTCTCAGCTGCCTCTGTTATGTGGACCTTGTACTGTGCTCTGTGACAGGCAGTGTATTCTCCCTGCAGTACCTGTGGTGCTGTTATCTGCAGGTATATAGAATCCCATGCACAGTGATTGTACGGACTGGCTCTGTGATCTGCAGATGTATGGGATATAATACACTGTATATAATATAATTTATTGAATCTGTGATCTGCAGATGTATAGAATCACAATACATTATGCACTGTGCATTGGATTCTATAAATCTGCAGATCACAGATCCAATACATTATATTAAATACAGTGCATTATATCCCACACATCTGCAGATCACAGATCCAATACATTATATTATATGCAATACAAAGGAGGATAACACCGCGCTAGACTATGTGAAAGCACTAAGCAACCACAGCTGCAACCAAACAGTACTAACCATGAACTACAAACACACTATTTTATAAACAACAGGTTGCGCTAAAATGACAGTAGGTAGATACATATAGCATGCATCCCATAAATACATGTAAATCATACAGTCCAAATAAACATAAATGGTGTAGATGAAAGTAGAGATGTAGATGTATCCTCACAGATATAGACCACCGTGTGATAGTTCAAATTCAGTAGTGATACCTCCACCTCACATCTAATAACTGCTTACCAGATGTAAGCGCATAAGCGCTTTGGCTGTACCCCAGCCCAGGTCTCCCCTGGGGATAAATACGACAATCTTGGGGTCCTGATGTAGCAGAGTTGGCTTGGGTGAACCACAGAGGTAGTGGAAAGGGCTAACCGGATCCGCCTCCCGGCGTTTGTAGGATAGCAGTCCAATAAGGTTCTTTACACCCCCAGGTAAACTCACCACGGCACCCAAAGAAAGAGAAGGTACTGATAGTGTGATAACGTTTCAGTGGATTTAATATAATAAAAGTATTGCACTTACATCAGATAAAAACAACAAGGGCGTTCAAGAACATTAAGCCTGCCGGCTGTAGACTTCAAACACTCAATGGCAGTGACGTCAGCGCATCTTCCCCGACGTACGTTTCATCTACCGAGACATAGTCATGTTGTCACACATTTGCTGGCCTTCTTCTAGTCTCATCTTGTATAACTTTTGTAGCAAAAATGTTTGCTGTTTAGACATGAGCACTCATGCAGCTTTTGTAATGAAGTGCACATACCCTTATCCATTTTCTTGGTTATTATGTGGATAAGCTGGCCTCTGTCTCCCTGTCTGTGGGTCTGTCTGTATTCAGCACTTGCCACAAGTCACCCTTGTTCAGAATCATTTCTAGCTTGAATTTCCACATCGGTCAATTGGCATTGTTCAGCTTTGCAATTGCAAACGTCACATCTGAACCACTTGCCTTCTTTCAGTGACTTGTATGCAGTACTCACTGATTCACTGTAGAATTATTTGCAGTGCCTGTGCTTGCAGTATCCTCTTCACTGCCTGGGTGCTGCTGGGTGCGCTGGGACCCATAACCTATTGTGCAGAGTATTGATATACGCTGGGGGCTTGTTGAATGCAGTAGACACCTTTATTGTCATGGAGGAATATTAGAACATGAACAGGAACTAGATAAAAACGAGTGCACAGAACAGAGGACAGATAACATTTCCTCTTATTGCATTACAATAGACTTTCCATGCACATAACACCATAAACCTGCAGTGCCACCTGCTGGTATAGATAGGTATCATGCATATACATTACACAGTCACAGTATAAAAAGCTATTATGCTGTTGCTCTTCCAACAGTTATTACCAGTGAAGCCATGCTGTGCTTTACAAAATAGGATTTTTCTGAGTACTGTAGAGTTTTCTATGTTCTTTTTATTCCTGATGTGTTTTATGCTATCCTGTTTCCTGCCTGCAAATCTGAGCCCCTGTTCACATGATTTGATATGCGTTTTGACATGTAAATTCGCATGCCAAATCGCAGCCTATTGCCAGCATTGGCACTGTCCCAATTGGTGTGACGCCGACTTGGCGACGCCACACTGATTTCCAAAAGCAGTTTCTGTACTACTTTTGTGACTTCAGGGCGATTTCAATAGACATGTGTGCATGAACCCGCACAGATGTCTTTCAAACCACCCCAAACTCACACTCAAATGCGGGTTTGAAATCGTGTGAGTTCAGCTGAACTCTCATGATTTCAAACCCGTGTTCTGTGTGAACGAGGGCTTAGAGATTGTCTCCACAGCAGCTTAACCCAGGCACCGGCCACTTGGCCAGCATATCCATCTGCTTGCTCTCCATACACTGCACTTTTGGATGCCTCTGAGATTCTTCCATCAGAAATCGCACGGTGCTGATTTTTGGCTATATCTGGCGGTCTGTGTGGGTTATCTATCTACTGCAAAAATGTAAGTCTTCAAATTTATTGAACTATATATAATATTTCTTCACTTCAGAGACTGGGCATGGTCTAGATTATTTGTGCATAGTTCAAGATATGATACCGCCCCCATAAAGGCAGATTGATTTGCTGGGCTACAATTTGTCTCCTGTACCATGCAGTCTCTAGCTGTCTACTCTAGCATGTAGTCCCTGGCTGTCTAATGTACCATGCAGTCTCTGGCTGTGTAATGTACCATGTAGTCTCTGGCTGTGTAATGTACCATGTAGTCTCTGACTGTCTAATGTACCATGCAGTCTCTGGCTGTCTCCTGCACCATGCAGTCTCAGGCTGTCTCCTGTAACATGTAGTCTCTGGCTGTGTAATGTAACATGCAGTCCCTGGCTGTCTAATGTACCATGTAGTCTCTGGCTGTCTAATGTACCATGCAGTCTTGGGCTGTGTATTGTAATGTACCATGCAGTCCCTGGCTGTCTCCTGTACCAGGCCTGCAGTCTCTGGCTGTCTCCTGTATCAGGCCTGCAGTCTCTGGCTGTCTCCTGTACCAGGCCTGCAGTCTCTGGCTGTCTCCTGAACCAGGCCTGCAGTCTCTGGCTGTCTCATATATCAGGCCTGCAGTCTCTGGCTGTCTCCTGTATCAGGCCTTCAGTCTCTGGCTGTCTCCTGTACCAGGCCTGCAGTCTCTGGTTGTCTTCTGTACCAGGCCTGCAGTCTCTGATGGTCTCCTGTACCATGCTTGCAGTCACTGCTGTCTCTTCTGCCTGTTGCCACTGCCTTCCCTCCACCAGCTGTCACCTCTGCCCCATGTCTTCCAATAACCCTCCTATCCCTATCCTCTTCCCTCCCAGCGATCACAGCCTTTTCCATCCCAACTCTCCTACCCCACAATCCCTATTTCACCCCACCCTCAACTACCCTGCCCTCACTTACCCCTCTACTCCCCCCCCCTTCAACCCTGCCCTCACCCAGCTCCCTAACCACCCCCCTACCTACATGATAGGTATCGGTAATTGATATCGGCGACTAGCAAAGGTAAAGTATATGCACTTGTATTCGGTGGCAAAAAAGTGGTATTGGTGCAACCCTACTTTGCATGTAAGTGGGTATTACTAAACAAACCATTATGGTGAAATAAACATGACAATTAGCTTAATCAAAATAGCAAATAAAGCATAGTGTATAACAAAGGACTGGCATTTGTTTTTAGTAAAACACAGTTTTTTTACTTTTTTTAAATTTCTTTGCTGCTTCACAGTGCTGCTGATCACGTGCAATCTCTTTGCAGCCAATTCCAGCCTACATTCACTGTACAATTGGCTGCATGACCTTTCTTAGGTTGTGCCTTCTCATGGTGACAACCATGGACTGTGCCTGTGCTCTGAAATGGTCACTTGTAGGTTCAATAAGAAGCCTTTGTGATAGGGTGATGACACATTAGCAAAATTAGAATAAAAAGACAAAATATAGTCACCCTGTAATAGGAAGTGCCTAAACTAGGCAGGATCTGCATATTATTTTAATGAAATATGCAAATTTGCAAATTTGAAGATATTGAAAATTATTATATGTTTAATTAGCTTACTAAGGCTTATATGAAAATTTGGTGATTGGGTTTAAATATGCTTTAATACATGTTGGGTCTCTGGATGCAGCCATTATAAGGCTCCGTTCACACAGGGCGGACTCCGTCAAGCGGATCCGCCTGATGGATGACAAAGGCTGCCGTTCTCAATGGGTGGTCGAATGGAAATGGACTGCCAGTCCGTCTATGGGAGGTCACATAGAGATGGAGGTTCCGATTGGGTCTGCCTGAAAAACAGACAACCGTAACTGATTGGAACATCCATTTGAAAGGGGCCTAAAGGTCACCTACCTAGAAAAATCATAGGTTTGTTTGATTACCTGTTAGCCCAACTATAACTGGAGGGTATCTGCCTGACCGTCAGGTAAAGGTAAGCTGGTGGGTAACTCTTGCCGTCGGAAACAGTAGGTAGTCCGCCTAGGCGAACTGCCTCAGGCGGGACACACTTGCCTCGGAATATTACCGACGTAGGTCTCTGGGTTGTACATAATTTCGTATAAATTTGGGTTAGTGGTTTAAAAGTATATTCGGAATCATTCGATTAATTTGTATATTATTAAAAGTTATAGAAGTTTAAACGTTTAAACGTATAAAGTAATTTTATTATACGTCTAGGACGGATCAAATCCGTGAAGG
>BLSH010505229.1:95677-110235 GCA_018402905.1 Glandirana rugosa
GTAGGTCTTTGGGTTGTACAAAATTGGAGGGACCGCCATACTAATACAGTCTAAAAACCACGACTTTCGCCATGCTAATAAAACGTACCTTTAAACCGCAAAATATAACATCCGGACATTAAGAATCCTTATTGAGTGAATTTAGACAGCGGTGAAAGTCAAAGACTATTATTTAAAGGGGTTTTTGGTCATAGTGAGTTAAGACGTTTACTAAGAATAAATGATAGCGACAAAAGATCGACTAGTTTTTGGTGAAAACTACATTTCCCTGTGAAAAACCAACGATACCTGTAACAGTTCAAAGGTCCGTCTTTCTTACATATTATATTTTCACGTACGTCCCGTGACCCGTTTGGTGATCCCTGTTTCCCGTACACTTTACTAAAGTATGTCATTATATAATGTGAAACACACAGCATACATTCAGTACACTGTAATCTTACAGATTATATTACTGTATGAAATCATTTCACATGCCCTTTGTCCCTAGTGGTTTGCCCAGTGCCCTGCATGCACTTTTATATTATACATTCTTTCTGCCTGGAAACTTGACAATGTCCATAGCAACCAAAAAGTGTCCCTTTACATCAAAAGTGGTTTTTGATCAGCTAGAAAACAGCGATAGTAAATAAGAATCATTTGCAGAATTGAGTGATACTGGTTTTTGGGGAAATTTATTATCAGAAACTGAAAGTGGCGACAGATTTAAGTGAGTTATTCCTAAGAATTACAGGCCTACAATATAAAACGCCAAATTTCCATGCAAAATAATCGTACCGCTTTCAGCACCAAAAATCTGACATAATCATACCGCCAGGGAGGTTAAAACATGTTGGGTTTCTGGATGCAGCCATTTTAAGGCTCCTTTCACACAGGGCGGACTCCATCAAGCGGATCCGCCTGATGGATGACAAAGGCTGCCGTTCTCAATGGGTGGTCGAATGGAAATGGACTACCAGTCCATCTATGGGAGGTCACATAGAGAGCAATGGCGGTTCCGATTGGGTCTGCCTGAAAAACAGACAACCGTAACTGATTGGAACATCCATTTGAAAGGGGCCTAAAGGTCACCTACCTAGAAAAATCATAGGTTTGTTTGATTACCTGTTAGCCCAACTATAATCTGGACATTCCTACAATATTTATCTGGCTGCTGTACCCATTATAGAAGAAAATCATTCCATAGTTGCTTATGTCAACCTTTTTACCCCATAGGAACTTCTGATATATGTTTCAGGTCCCAGGGAACTCTTACCAATTCATCAGGGTTCAATAGGAAAATGCCCCTTACATTGGTGGTCAATAGGAAGAATGGAACTTAACTTATAGCAGTGGTTAGAACTCCACCCTTACAGACAGTTGGCTCTGGAACAACGCTGGCACCATCAAAGGGGAGGTCAATTAGTCACAGCTCAAGGAACATCTAGCAAACTTTGAAGGAACCCTAGGGTTCCATGTAACCATGGGTGAGAATGGCCATGGTAGATTGTGGAATGAAGAAATAAAGTAGTTAGGAATTTAGCTGCAAAGGAGTGATACCCCAATTGTGGCACTATGGTCAACTGTCTCTATAATCTCCATCTTCTAGTCAATTGGTCTATTGACACAGAATCCTAATTGTTTTCAGACTATTGTATAGAGATTTGCAAACTTTACATACATCCAGGTTTATACAAATGTATTTGCCAAATGATACTGCTACCTGTATAAATCATTATGTAACCAGGCAACAACACACATGAATGAAGAGCTGAACTCCATTTTCACACTAACAGCCTAGTACTACTAATTACACTGGTAGAGCAACTTTCCCAGTGTAATCAGCGTTGCTTCACTGTCACTTAAAAAAACAGTTCCTTATACTCAGCATGACTTTTGGCGTACCTGTTACAGAGCACAGTCAGCTGTCACACTGACAGTCAAGCCCTGCTGATTACACTGAGGCAGCCACTTTACTAGTGTAATATATAGAGCGGTTGTCAGTTTGGCAGTTCAGTCCTGCCAAATACAGGAGACAGCCATGGCAATGCAGAGGCAGAAGACATAGTGCTTCTCACCATAGTTCCTCTGCTGCCTTGGCCTGGCCATATAGATGCCCATAGATGGAAGATAGAAGTCAATCTATCACTCAACTTCTGTTGCACATGACTGCTGGAAAACTTTTGTCGATCAGCAGCTGCAGCCAATCAGCTGCAGCTGCTGATCAGTGTATTCTGTCCTTGCTTGTGTGGATGAGGGAATTTGTTCATTTTTTTGGATCAGTCCGCTGGTTGATCATAAAATCTATGGCCAGCCTAATGCCTGGGGCCTAATGCCATAAGTGAAAAAGTATAAAAGTGAAAATATAAAGGCACAGGTACAGAAGAAAACGATTGTCTACTGTTATTCCACTAAGCAGGAGAAGCAGACAACGAGTAGAGCACATGTAATCTGATCCTTCTTCATGCTACACATTACTGGTTGGCCTCTTTGTGACTGCCTGTCCCTTCCATTGGCTGTAGACCTTTTTGTAGCCCCACCTCTTTCCCCATGAGTCTTTTAAAGCCCCACTATGGGCAAGAACTATTTTTTTACTAGCCTTTTCTCTCACCCACCTCCAACCCATTCTGTGAGGCATCTTTCCCCTTTGCCTTGGGAAGCCAGATACGGTATACTCACTTAAGTCCCTCATCAAGGTCCCACTCCCACACCACCATTTTTTCTGGTTTGTGAGAATGATGATGCAGCGGTGTGATGCCCCGCTGAGACTACCAGTCCGTTCCACTCCCTTCTGCTGATGTCTGCATTTTCCTTGATTCTAAGAGCACCCTGTTGCAGCCCATCCAAGTGTCCATGTCAGGAAGGTACTGACACAGATACTAAAAATGTACACAAATCAGTAAGTAAACAGAAGAGAAGGAACTCAGGGACAGAGCGTCACTTGACTGTGGCTACATTCAAGTAAACAGGGCTTTTAGATAGGGTTATTGGGGTTGTTTTACTAAAACTCACGAGTGCAAAATGTAGTGCAACTGTGCACGGTAATCAGCTTCTAACTTTGGTTTGATCATTTAAGCTTTGACAGAAAAACCTGGAAGCTGATGGGTTTTTATGCAGAGCTGCACCAGATTTTGCACTCTCTGGTTTTAGTAAATCTACCCTATTCTGTTTTTTTAAATATAGCTAGACATGTGCACTACCAAAAAATGTGTTTTGTTTCATTTTCGTTTTATTTATTTATTTTTTTTGATTATGATCAGCATTCGTTACCTTTGATCATTCATAACTTCGGATGCATTCGTATTCATCCCATTCCATTTGTTTAGATGCGGCATTCGTTACTTTGCATACTTCACAACTTTGGATGCATTTGTATTCCTTCTGTACCATTCGCTTAGATGCAGCATTTGCTACTTCAGATAAATCGTAACTTCAGATGCATTCGTATTCGCTCCTTTCCATGCGTTTACATGCGGCATTGGTTACTTCGGATAATTCGTAACTTCGGATGCATTTGTATTCGTTACGTTCACTAACAGTTACTCAAGCCAAATTCCTATAAAAATGTAAATATAATCTATCCCAAATTAGCTGCTATGGCGCAGAGATCTGAATAGAAGAATTACTGACTGACTGACTAAGCTATTTTACCTATAGTTTCCTTTAAATTATTTAGCAAATTTGACTCTGTTCTTTTCAGTGAATAGATTCTTAATGTTTTAACATATAAGTAGCACACTATTTATTACTGGTCATAGAAAGCATTTATTATTACATAAAGAAAACAGAATACATCACACAACATATTTATTATCATGCAACATGTACAATACATTATAACAACCAAAATAAAACCAAACCAAAATGCATTCATTAATTATTTCTTTATATTCAGCGATAACGAATAGTCGGAAAGAATGAAAATACAAAAAACAAAATTATCCAAATGTAATCAATTTGTTAATCTAGTAGGTTGAATCCTTTTTCGTTCTTTCGGATTTTTATTCTTTCAGATTTTCGTTCTTTTGGATTTTTGTTCTTTCTGACAACTTGTTTTCAGATTTTTCCGAATGAAAGAATATGCCGAATTTCGTTTGAAAACAAATTTGTAACAAAACGAATTGCACATGTCTAAATATAGCAATTCATTAGAGGCCAGTAGGTGGGAGAGGTGGAAGGGGGTGTATTTTACCCCAGAGTTGGGCTTTAGAATGTAACTAAATCTACCTATTATATACGCAATTCAAAAGTTGATCTAGAGAAAAGCAACCCCCCCCCCAAAAAAAAGCATAATCTAATTTGCTCCAGCGGGGGTAAAAAGCTTCCAAGAGAACTAGCTCTTGAGGGAGTCTATTCCACCATTTCACAATATTCCCCCTTAATCTCCTCTTCTCAAGATGGAATAAATTCAGCTCCTCTAATCCTTCCTCATAGCTGAGCTTCTCCATGCCTCTTATCAGTTTGTTTGCCCTTCTTTGTACTTTCTCCAGTTCCCCGATATCCTTTTGAGAACTGGTGCCCAAAATTGAACTGCATATTCCAGATGAGGTCTTACTAATGATTTGTACAGGGGCAAAATAATGTCTCTATCTCTGGAGTCCATACCTCTCTTAATACAAGAAAGGATTTTGCTTGCCACAGCTTGGCATTGCATGCTATTATTAAGCTTATGATCTACCAGAACAAAAAAATGAAAAATGATAAAACAAACTAGAGAGTCAAAACCTCAATTTTGGTAATCTGATAGTATTCTCATGTTTTGCCTAAAGAAAACTTTCAAAAGAAAGGAAGTAGTAAGCTATTGTGTCGTGTTCAGACTTGAAGAAGGGATCTAAGGCATATTAATATAAGTTAGCCGGCAAAGGGTATCACTTAAAGCGGTAGTAAACCCTAAAATCTATTTTTACCTACAGGTAAGCCTATAATAAGGCTTACCTGTAGGTAAAAAGAATATCTCCTAAACCTGCATGGTTCAGGAGATATTCGCCCTGCATGCAGCCGCTGACATTAGCGGCGCATGCGCTCTGACGATCCGGCCGAGGCGGCCGGCATCTCAGAGCTGGCTGCCGGTGCGAAGAGCTCCCGCGCGCATGCGCGGGAGTGACGTCATGCGGCTCCGGCCACTCACAGCGCCGGAGCCGCGTACCCGGAAGACAGAAGAGGACAAAGATGTCAGCGTCCTTAGCGCTGACCGACTCGGGCATCGGGGGCCTCGTTCTAAGGTAAGTATTTCATAATATGTTAGTATGCGATGCATACTAACATATTATGCGATTTTCTTGCAGGCTTTTTTTTTATTTTTATTTCGGTCAGCGGGTTTACTACCGCTTTAAACTGCAAGCTTTCTGCAAAAGAGAGGACGTGTAAAATATGTATATGCTGGATGCCTAGAAGTTCAGAAACCACTTGCCGTGTGACGATCTAGCCTTTTTTTCTCCTACAGTAATAATTTGTCTCAATTTAAAAATAGAAAACTGTAGTGTGGTAACTGTGTTCCTATCATCTTAGTCCAGGCACACAGTGTTAGACAATGGATGCATGGAAACATCAGTTTTACAGCAGATAAAGAGCAAACAATCCTCCCATCTCCATACCTCAAACAATCTTCTTTTTTTTCATGCATCTGATATTCTGCTTCCTGCTACATAGGCTTTTATATAAGGTAGGTTTAAACAACTATAATTACAATGAATATTTCATATAACAGTTGTGTATTTTCTGTTTAGTTAAAATGAACTTAATATTTTCAATACTTTGTATTTTGATATACCTGTATCTGTATTTACACTATTTTCTAGAAAACATGTTAACTGATATTGAAGGTATTTTAAGGAATAAAAAGAGCATGCATTGTGTAGTAGTAACCCAAAGCCAACTAAGCAGGTATCATGTTTACTGTAGTTCAATAAATTATCTAGGAGTTCCAGGAAAGATGTGTATGTAAACCCTAACAATGAACTTCTCCTATTTGCTCCATTGTAGTGCTTTAAATAAACATTTAAAGTGTTTTGGTATATCTGCTCCATAAATGCCAAAAAAACTGTTGATCCTGACAGAAATATTGTTAGCTGATAACTTCCTGTGTTGCACTGTTTACCAGTTAAGGTTGTCCATTGTACTCTCTATGTGGACCACAGAATACCTTCATGTATGTTATGGAGATAAGAAGAGGCTGAGGTGTTCTGTGTCTTAAAGCAGAGTTAAACCAATTTCTGAGTTTATTAAAAATAAGCAGCTACAAAAAGTGTAGCTGCTGACTAAACAGACACTCACTTGTCCCACGGTCCAGCAATGTGGCTACCTGAAGCCTCACTCCTCTCCATCTGCTCTCCGTAGTGCCGGCATTGCAAGTGTGGGCACCCGGCTGTAACGGCTTCACAGCGGGGTGCGCACTGCGCGCTGCGGGATCTGAATGGCCAGAAAATCTTCTGGGACCTGTGATGTGTCCCAGAAGATTGCTGGGAGGGAGGGGGGAGAGGAGAGCTTCTGCTCGGCGCCGCAGCGCCTTGAGCGGAAGTGGGAGCTGGGTACCTGTCAAAACTAGGTACCCGCTCCCCCCCCAAAAAAATCACATGCCAAATATGGCATGCCATGGGGTAAGGATTGCTTAAAGTGGAAGTTCCAATTTTGGGTGGAACTCCGCTTTAATGGTTCCTGCCCTAGGATGACAAAGCTGCTCTTGTATAGATACAGTGCCATAAGTGAGAATTTTCACGCTAGGACATGAAGTATGATACTGACAAAGTCACAGGTTAAAATATAGCAAAAAAGCCTGGAAGAAAGTAATGCCATCACCTCATCTGACGATTGACACACTGCAATATAACATTTTTTGTTTGCACAGACATTATGGTCTGTGCATGCGGGACTGTCCCCACCTCTTAAAGTCCCCTTAAAAACAATTAGATACTGCAAGATTCTTCTCTTCCTGCAGTGATTTCCATAGTGAATCAATGTATTTAAGGTCATAGTGCAATCAGTCAGCTATACTGGTAAAATCTGAAAAAAAAACCAGATTAAATAGACTGTATACTTTGCAAGTGCGGTTGCACTCTACAAGGAAATTTACCCCAGAGCTTAGTGAATGAGGTGAAACCCTGCTGACTTTCATCATCCAGTCATGTGCATGTAAATATGTTGTTGTTTTATTTTCTTTGTACACGATTTGCGTATTCTTTGCAAAGCGAAGCTTTCCCTCATTCACTAAGCTCTAGAGAAAATTCCCTTGCAGAGTGAAACTTCACTTCAAAAGTGAACAGTGTATTTGCAATTAGTGAATCAAACTCTTTTTAGTTGATTTACTAAAAAGTCATGATGGAGTGACGAAACATGTCAGGGCAGGGAATATGACGTCATTGTGTCTACCCGGAAGTGCCACTGGATTGATGGAAATAGGTGATGCTGAGGTTCAGCCTAAAGGGGATATTGTGCTGGAATAAGGTGGCATTCATTTAAAGTGGTGTACTGCTGTCTGTCTAAAAAAAGGCATTTCTGTTTTTCCCTTTTTTGTTGCAATCAAAGAAACTGTCCTACTAAAACTCACAAATGATTTACTAACTGCTAACACTAGTGTTGCACCAATACTGATATCGGTGCCAAAACTAAGCATTTGCACAAGTACTTGTACTCGTGCAAATGCTCCGATACTGCAACCGATACCTTCAGACTCAGTTCACATATGTGCGGGCTGGTTTGCATTTCAATTTCAAAGCCCAGTCCGCAATATGAATTGTAGTGTAAAAGATTAGATATTGCCCCTGAACTGTGCAGAAATAGCATAGGACTCTTTTTCAAATCGCACTGCGGCCAGACTGCACATATGTAAACAGGCTGTAAAAACTCACTGAAATGCACAAGAAAACTTATGTAACACTGATGTATCTGCCAAATCTGTGTGGTTTTCCCATCAGTTTTCATGCATGTGTGGTGTGAATGAGCCCTTAAAAAACTGTCACATGACACTAAAAATAGGTATCAATGAGTACTTGAGAAAAGTACTCATATTTGGTCTTAAAAAACTGGTATCGGTGCATCCCTAGCTAAAACCAATGGTCATTACTCCATACTCATATTACTAGACCTTTCTGCTGCCTTCAATACTGTTAACCTCCCTCTCCTCCAAAAACTTCACGCCCTCCGCCTCCAAGATTCTGCTCTTTCCTGGTTCTCCTCTTATATATCACAGTGTTCCTAACTATACCTCCTCCTTTGCTCCCTTGATAACCTCTCACGGCTTCCAGTACCATTTATATGCTGCAAAATCTTTCTAAGTCTAGGTTCACATTGATGAGAACTGGCATTTGATTTGACATGTCAAATCTCATGCCAGATCGGCGGCAATTGCCGGCAATGGCTACGTCCAATCGGTGCGACGCCGACATTGGGCGCAGCACCGATTCCCAAAAGTAGTTTCTTACTACTTTTGGCGACTTCAGGTGCGATTTCCATAGACATCTCTGCAGGAACCCGCAACAATGTTTTTGAAATCGCCCTCGAAGTCAGAGTGACAGACGGGTATGAAATTGTGCGAGTTCAGCTGAATGTCCCCCTCCCCAACTTATAGGGGGAAGCCACTAACAGGCAGGAGGAGGTATGCTGTGTTTTGCTCTCCCTTCCTGTCAGAAGAGCATTCCTCTATGCAGTACATGAGACAGATCACTCTTACTGTAGATCGCACAGTACACACACACACACCGCCCCTTATCCACATTTCCTGATAGGGGGGCTGTTTGTGTGTACTGTGCGATCTACATTAAGAGTGATCCGTCTCATGTACTGTATAGACCAGCGCTCTTCTGACAGGAGGGGAGAGCAAAACACAGCACACCACCTCCTGCCTCTTTCCTCTCTAGCTCTTCTCCTCTCACCACTCCATCCTCCAGGCTGTCATCTCCTCTCCCTGGCTGTGAGTGTGGGCGGGGGTGGCAGCGGGGGAAGGAGTTCAGTGGCGGCCAGCCATGGGGGCAGAACTGGTATCTGGGTAGGCATAGCACAACCCACCTCAGCACCCCCTAAATCCGTCCCTCTGTGGCTCTCACCCAGCAGCTGAAAGCCGTTGGTAGGGAGAGCGGAAGAAACCAGCTTTCAGTTGCTGGGTTAGAGATGCTGTGGTCCATACCCTGCTCCACTGATCCTCCTGCTCTCCAGGGCCATCTGTGTGCCGGGCCCCTGACAGGAGGACCGGTGCCCCCCCCCCTATCAGCGGCCCTGCATAGCGGTGTGAACCTAAGCTAAAATTTAGCTCATAATACCCCCGCCAATGCTGTCATCCCCAACTTTTACATCAAGATTAATAACTCAATTAACAGTCTCTCCCCTCATACCAGGGTAATAGGTGTAATCCTGGACTCTGATCTGTCCTTTCAGCCCCAAATACAATCGCTGTCTAAACCATGTAGACTTCACCTCCATAACCTCCCCAAAATACGCTCCTTTTTGACCAATGAAACCACCAAACTACTGATTCATTCCCTGGTTATCTGTCTCCTCAACTATTGCAATTCTCTTCTCAGGCCTATCTCTGAGCAGGCTAACTCTCCTTCAGTCTATCATGAATGCTGCTGCTAAACTCATCTATCTTACCAACTCATCTCTCTGCCTCTCTTCTGATCACCCAACGAATAAAATTCAAAATACTAACAGCAACAGACAAGTTGGGGGCTAGGAGGATGACACTCTCAGAACTGTCAGTTTCTTAAGAGACTTTGTTGAATGATTTCCCTGCATTACTTCCTGTTCACATACTTGCACTTCAGTGATGCTGCATAGCAATGATCAGAGCAGGTTTCCTGATGAGGACATCATTGGACCATTCTTGTATAATGTGTGTTGTCATCCTATATTAGGAAGTGCTTGAATAAGGACTTTCATGTCAGGATCACCAGGTATTATGTTAAAGAAATCTGTAGATTTGCAGATATATTAACCACTTCCTTACTGGGCACTTAAACCCCCCTCCTGCCCAGACCAATTTTCGGCTTTCAGCGCTGTCGCATTTTGAATGACAATTGCGCGGTTGTACCAAGACAACATTTGCGTCCTTTTTTTCCCACAAATAGAGCTTTCTTTTGGTGGTATTTGATCACCTCTGCGTCATTTCTGATCCCGGCTATAAACAAAAAATGAGCGACAATTTTGCAAAAAAGAACAATATTTTTTACTTTTTGCTAAAATACAAATCCATGAAAAAAAAAATATATTCTTCAGTTTAGGCCAATATATATTCTTCTACATATTTTTGGTTAAAAAAATCGCAATCGGCGTATATTGATTGGTTTGCGCAAAAGTTATCGCGCCTACAAATGATGGGAATTGATTTATGGCGTTTTTTTATTTTTTTTTTTTTTACTAGTAATGGCGGCGATCTGCGATTTTTATCGGGACTGCGATATTGTAGCGGAAATGTCGGACATTTTTTACATATTTTTGGGACCAATGACATTTATACAGCGATCAGAAATTTAAATGTCCACTGGTTACTGTATAAATGTCATTGGCAGTGAAGGGGTTAACCTGGGGGGGGGGCAGTGAAGGGGTTAACAATGTTCCCTGGGTGTGTTCTAACTGTGGGGGGGCGGGGCTGGCCGGGACATAACAGATCGAACTGATCCCAGTGACAGGGATCAGTAGATCTGTCATGTCCCCTGTCACAGAACGGAGAACCGCTGTGTTTACATCGGCGGTTCCCCGTTCTGCAGCTCTGTCAGGCGATCGTGGGTCTCGAGCGGGCATCGAGTCCGCCCGACCCACGGGCACGCCCGCGCAGGGGACGTGCCGGGAGCGTGCACAGGGGACGACGTCCATGGACGTCGTCCCGGCATTTCAGATCCGAGCTGGAGCCGTACTTCGGCAATAACGCAGATCTGGAGGGGTTAAAAATAGCTTTGAACCCTTTGCCCCACACTTTACCCCCTACACCACCCATTTTCCTTTAAAGGGTATGTTCACCTGTACAGAAAAATCTGTAAGGTGAACTTATACAGGACCCCCCCCCAGTCCCGCTGACCTGGACCGCGGCGATCTCCCGCTAGCAGACATCGGGTCGCCGCCTCACGGTCCGGGGCTTAGAAATCCCCCGCAGCATAATCTCCAAAGCTTACCTCGTAAGAGGGTACATTTAAGAGCATTCTGCTTGGTCGGAGCCGTGACATGGGTGGCTCCAACCAATCAGAACCCACCCTGTCACCGCGGGCAGGAGGAGAGAAAGCCGCAGGGGATTTCAAATCCCCGGACCGGTACATCGGTAATACGATTGGTCAGCATGGGGGATGCTGTACTCTAGGTTAGCGGGACTCGGTGCAACGGGAAGAGGGTCCAGTGTGAGTTCACCTTACAGATTTTCTGTAAAGGTGAATTTACACTTTAATCTGCCTGAAATACTACTTATTGTCATATATTGTGCTTTCTTTAGCTTTGGTATGGATGTGAATATAACTACAATATTTCTTATTTTGTTACGCTCATAAAGTATATACCAAATTACTGCAACCTTATCCAGGTTTGAAAGTACTACTGTTATTGTATGCTATTCTATAAAATTGATTTTTAAAATGTCTTTTCAAATCTCATTAGCTCATTAAAGCTTGTATGAGAATTTACTGATTGGGTTTACATACAGTCAGGTCCATAAATATTGGGACATCGACACAATTCTAATCTTTTTGGCTCTATACACCACCACAATGGATTTGAAATGAAACGAACAAGCTGTGCTTTAACTGCAGACTTTCAGCTTTAATTTGAGGGTATTTACATCCAAATCAGGTGGTCTCAGGACCTGCTTCCTGATTGGCCGGGAGGAGAAGCAGGGAGACATTAGCGAATATTATTATCACACAACTAGATGGGCTCAGGTAGCAGTGCTCTGCACCCCGAGACCACCCTTTTATTAAGCCAATTAGAGCCTCAGGCTCTAATCATGTGCTTCAAAAAGAGAAAACCCACTGAAATCCATGTGTCTGGCCCCCTGCATGTAGATTAGGGCTGGGTGCATGGATTGGGGGGGCTTCGTCCTTAATGGAGTGGCCGCCACGGTTTGGTCTGTTGCCCTGGTTAGCCATGAGGATGAAACCCTTTTTCAGACTGTGGAAGAGTTGAGAAATTTGTCTGGGGTGTAAAGTGAGGAGCATGTTTATTATTATATGGAGGTGAGCAGGTCCTTTACCTGATTATGGATTTTCACTTGGCATGAAGAGAGCAGGCGCGGGGTGCTTTGGAGAAGACACGTGCAATTCATTTAGTTCCAAATTCGTTTTTCGTCAAAATTTGGTATATTCGTTAATTCTGAAATATTAGAATAAACGATAAACCGTTTCACAATTTTTTCTGAAAAATAATTTTTGAAAAGAATGAAAATTCGAAAGAACGAAAATCCGAAAATAAGAATGAAAATCCGAAAATTTGGAAGAACGAAAATCCGAAAGTAAGAATGAAAAACCGAAAATTCAAAAGAACGAAAATCCGAAAACAAGGACGAAAATCCGAAAATTTGAAAGAACAAAAATCCGAAAATAAGAACGAAAACCTGAAAATTCAAAAATCCGAAAGAACAAAAACATTTGGATAATTTTTTTTTATAATTGAATTATTAAGTTTATTAACCATAACCATTATTATATATTTTTAAATTAATATTACTATTTATTATTATTATTATTATTATTATTATTATTATTATTATTAATAATAAAAACTATAATAATAGTTATAAATGATTAAATTATAGGTAGGTATTGTAATTTCATTTCAAATTTGGCTGTTAGTAAACTTAATGAATTAACCATTATTATATATTTTTTTAAATTATTGTTATTATTTATTAATAATAGATAATAATAATAATAATAGTAATAATAAAAACTATAATAAATAATAGTTATAAACTATTAAATTAGTTAGGTATAGGACTTTCCTTTCAAATTTGTTTGCCTGTTAGTGGACGTATTGAATACGAATTTATCCGAATTCATGAATTACCTATAATAACGAATACCGCATCTATACAAATGAAACAAACTGAATTTGAATGTTTCCGAATTTACAAATTTATTCGAAATAAGGAGTTTCGATCATGACGAATGATCCGAAAGATGAATAAAAAAACAAATAAAACGAAAGCGAAAAAAAAACAAAAACAAATTTTTTGGCCGTGCACATATCTACTTTGGAGCTATTGAAGTATATTCACATTTTGACTGAAGATTTTATTTATGTTTATTTTCAACATTCATATATTCACATCTTCGGGAGATTATTAGATGTGTATGGTAGCACATACTTTTATGGGACTTTGTGCTATTTCTGCGCTACACTAATTTATTTGAAATTCTTTATAGGTGTTGTGGAATCACTTTTACAGTGTTTTGGCTGTGCAGCATTATTTCACATTAATTGATGCAATTTTATTTATTTATTGAGTTGTTTATTTCACTTTATTTTTGTGTGTTAATTGCGCTGATTGTAATCACTATATTTATTTGTATTGACTTTAATAGCTCATTATGCATATGCATTCTACAATGCATAAACTGTTGTATTCTTTTGTTGTTTTGGGGATTTAGATGTCTAGGCTAACTTAAAGTGGTTGTCAACTCATGACAACCACTTTAACCTACAGGTAAGCCTATAATAAGGCTTACCTGTAGGTTCCCTGCATGTCTCCTAAACTGCAAGGTTTAGGAGATATACAGTGTACTTGCATATGCTGACATCATTGGGGCACATGCGCAGTGAAGAAACGGCCTCTGTGCCATTCCTTCACTGACATCGTGCTGCGATTGGCAGCTCCCGTGCGCATGCGTGGGAGTGACGTCATGCGGCTCTGGCAAATCACAATGCCGGAGTCCACGGGCAAGGGTGTGGAGACGCAAACTACCGGAAAGAGCGATCCAATGCAACTTCATGCCGGTCCAGGCGTGTGGGTGGATTCTGACTTCATTGTTGCAATCTTGCTCGAGTCTGGACCGGCTCTGTGACGTCAGCCGACAGTGGACTGCAGCCTGCTGTCTGCTGAAAATGGATCACTGGAGTGCAGAACAAACTGCACTCCTGTGATCCACAGAAGAAGTACAGCCAAACGAGCTTGGTCTGTACTACTCCTTTAACCCGGTATTCCTGAGTGTGGCTCGGGGTGAATTTTCTGTACCAAGAGCGATAACCCTCGAGCCACACTCGGGATCACATCGCTGGATCCAGGCAGCGTTACTCACCTTGTCCCCTGGATCCAGCAATGTCCCCCTGCTGTGTATGCGGGCTGTGTCCTCCGCCCGATGCCTCTGTGTGCCGGGCTCCGTCGCACGGGGGCGGAAACCGGTGGCAAATTCAAAAAGTGAAACACACAGTAAGCATACAGTACACTGTAATCTGTAAGATTACATTACTGTATGAAATCGCTTCACATCCCCTTTGTCCCTAGTGGTTTGCCCAGTGCCCTGCATGCACTTTTATATTATATATGTCATTCTTTCTGCCTGGAAACTTGAGAATGTCCATGGCAACCAAAAACATGAAGAAGACACCTAGTGTCCTCACGTCAAACAAGACGTGAGGTCACTAGGTAAAAGTCGTCTGTCGTCCGACGT
>BLSH010505229.1:136413-159121 GCA_018402905.1 Glandirana rugosa
ATCTGTAGGGAGAGGGTTCATGTCTAAGGAGTCATGACGGGGCAGGGAGGTCATGTCTAGGGAACCATGTCATTGGGGGTTACTGTACCAAGGGATCTGTACTGGAGGGACGGGGCAGTACTGAGGAATCTGTACTTGGGAGAGGGATGTCTATTCTTACAATTCTGTATCCTGGGGGGGGCAAGGGGTGTTTGTACTGGGGAGGATTTTTGTACTACAAGATCTGCACTAGTGGGAAGGGTTCTGTTCTGAGGAATCTGTAGTTGGAAGGGAGGGGAGGTTTCAGTGGCGGCCCATCAAGAGAGGGCGCAGGGGCGTCACCCCCCTATCCATGCGTCCGGCCCCCTGATTTACATATCAGGGCACCGGGTGCATGGATTCCAATGGGGGTGTGTGTTTTTTTGAAGCACATGATTAGAGCCAGAGGCTCTAATAGACTTAAACAAAGGGTGGGCTCAGGGCGTAGAAAGTGCGCCCCGATCCCATACAATTGTGTGACCACAGCAAATTAATTTACGCTATTTTCACACTATAGTTCCTACCCGCAAATCAGGAGGCAGGTCAGTGAGACCTGTTTCCCAGCTGGCCAAAGTGCCAGGATGCCTAGCGCTTTGGAAGAGGAGACACGCGCTAGAGCCAGACCCGCTGCTATCGCTGCCCAGAGGACATAGGAGGAGAGCACACACAGCAGCCCGCCGCATAGTAGTAAGTGCCTGACCTCCTGCGCGGGAGGGGGGGTAGGGGGTAGTGCTGGTTGTTTGTCACCCCCCCAGAAGAAAAGCCCACCAGCCACCACTGGAAGGTGTTTGTTCTTAGGCTTCTGTACCAAGGGGGATGGTGGGTTTTGTTTTTACTAGGCGGGTTCAGAACTGAGGAATCTGTACTGGGGATGGGAGAGAGGGTGTGTCTGTACTGAAAAATATGTACTGGGGAAGTCAATCTGTGCTGGAGTGGTTGGTCTGTGCTTAAGAGGTCTGTAATGCGGGGGGGTCAGTCTGTGCTGGGGGTGCCGGTCTGTGTTGCGGGGATTGGTCTGCGCTGGGGGGGAACTGTACTGAGAGGTCTGCGTTGGGGAGTGCCTCTGTACTGAGGAGTTTTTGCTGGGGGGTTTGTCTATGCTGAGCAGTCTCTGTTGGGGGGGTTGGTCTGTGTTGGTCGAAGAGTCTGTACTGAGGGGGTAGGCAAGAGATATTAGGGGAGATTTATACCATGGGGGATATGGGCTACAGGGGTTGATTTGTACTGGGAAGACGGGGTAATTTCGGTTGTACTCTGTGAATGTGGCCTGTGCGTTACACACTCTTTACCCCTGACCTATAGACGCATAGGGCTTATTGAGACAGGCACTGAGACCTATCCCCTGTGCTTTGCCATTTTTTGCTGCATTTTTACCACCCCAACCACTCCCTTTTGGCTGCAGAAGCAAAGGCCAGAAGTGTATACATGCATCAGCAGGAATTATAACCCTTGTTGCTTTCAGCAGGTGTTACCACCCACCGAATGCGACTCATTCAAGTGAATGGGGCTGCTCTGCAACCGCTACTAGTCACGCGCAATGCATCTGGTTGCAGCTTGCAGGGTTCACGGGATTAAAGCAGGCTTTCTCACCATCTGTCAAATGTTCTCTAAAGAGTGATGCGATGACACACTTGTTTGTGGCACTGTCATTGAAGCATATTTTGTGGATAAAAGGACTGCGTTATGTGTTTGGTGAGTATAGTGGGAGTAAATTTAGGTTTTATTTAAAGTGGTTCTAAAGGCCAAACATTTTTTACCTTAATGCATTCCTTGGGTACACTTACCCATTACCAATTATCCATAACAGAAAATAATGTCCTTAACCTGTTGACACCAGCATAACACACATAGGGGTGGATTTACTAAAGGCAAAAAGACTGTGCACTTTGTAAAGTGCAGTTGCTCCAGAGCTTAGTAAATGATCAGAAGCTCCGCTGGCTTCCATCATTCAATCATGTGCAAGCAATACATGCTGCTTTTTTATTTTCCTTGCATGTGATTGGTTGTTCTTTTTACCTCATTTACTAAACTCTGGAGCAATTGCACTTTCAAAAGTGCTGAGTCTATTTGCCTTTAGTAAATCAAACCCATAATGTGACAGAGGTGGACCAGGGTGCCGCATGTATGCAGACTAGGATTTGTGCAGGACAGCACACTCCCAGCACAGAGACTGAACTGTCACAGACAGCTCCTGTTTCTTTTTTACTAACAATCAGTTGTTAGGAGACCAGCTTCTGATCACATGATCACAGTGATCACTCAGAAAAACTTGCCCCTGTACTCCTTCTCCTGAATGGAGAAAAAGATACATTGGGGTTGATTTACTAAAACTATAGAGTGCAAATCCGGTGCAGCTCTGCATAGAAACCAATCAGCTTCTAGTTTTTTTTGTAAAAGCTAAACTGAACAAATCAAAGTTAGAAGCTGATTGGCTACCATGCACAGCTGCACCAGATTTTGCACTCTCCAGTTTTAGCAAATCAATCCCATTGTATATTTCAAAAGGAGTTCCTGCACCTTCTCAACAAACGTGGTGCAGCTGCACTTCTTTGATGTGAATGATCACCATAGAGAATAATGTGATTTCCATTTTCGTGCAATGCAGCGTGACATCAAACGCAGGACAAAATGCACTAGTGTGAGTGCGGGTTTAGTGTCAGTGTGTTTAAGTAGGATAAAAAAAGACAAAATACACTCTTTTGTTTCTTGGCCCTACTACAGGTCACTAAAAAATCGCATACAAGGGATTTATGTGTGTTCTTTTTATGGTGGGTCATAGTAATGGTAAGAAATATAAAGATTAAAAATATTTTTTACTATTTTGGGCCAGTTTTTCATAATGAAAAACGAAAAAAAAAAAAAAAATTACCATCAAACGAAGGCCCAATTTATCCTGAAAAAAAAAAAAAGGTGTAAATTACCTGCAATGTTTTGTAAGTTTCACTAACACGGGCCAAGGCTTCAAAACTGCGTTCAGGTGTAAAGATTTTTTTTGCTTTAGGTATTATGGGATTAACAAGAAGTGAATGGGATAAAATATATTTTATCAAATGTCTTGTTTACATTTTTGTTCTATGATGTATTAGTGTTAATGTTAGGGACAGCATTATTTTCATCATTCTTGCCTCGGTGACTTGTCACAAGCGGTTACTGTCACACACTGGCCTCTTAGGGAACTGTATACAGGCAAGATGTTCATGTCTTTGTGCTGCATGTCTGCAATCAGAGAACGTCCATGTGTTCTCATCATCACCCTACAGCAGATTGCTAGCTGCACATGACAGACGTTCTTCTACATTTTCAGCATGAGATGCATGTTAATGTATGTGATGAAAACCCTTACAATGACAAAAAGTGTTTGCAGCATATAGAAATGTGCTACTTTTTAAGAGAAATGTGATTGTTATATTATATACAGTATAGTTATGTTACCTACATGATATACCTAAACAGTATTCCAAGGACCTTATAAAATGTTACATACTTCTAAATGTGCAATATTTACTGGTTGCTATTATAGCCTTCCTTTAGGTGGTAAGTGCCCTATTTTAAAGGCCAACACTATTCATTTCAACCAAAAATTTCCCAAAGGACTATATGAGCACTTAATATACTTTATGCATGTGACTATTGCAAATTTCTTAGGCCTTCTATTGCACATTTTGTATACATTTCTTTAATAATTTTAGGACTAACACATTCTTCATTAACCACTTAAGGACCGCAAGGATTTCCCACGTTAGGGCCAGAGCACTTTTTGCGATTCGGCACTGCATTGTTTTAACTGACAATTGCGCGGTCGTGCGACGTTGTACCCAAAAGAAATTTGCGTCCTTTTTTTTCCCCACAAATAGAGCTTTCTTTTGGTGGTATTTGATCACCGCTGCGTCATTTCTGATCACCGCTATAAACAAAAAAAGAGCGACAATTTTGCAAACAAAAACCAAAATTTCTTACTTTTTGCTAAAGTAAATATCCAAACAAAATATATAAAAAACAAATTTATTCATCAGTTTTGGCCAATTTATATTCTTCCTCA
This sequence comes from Glandirana rugosa, assembly GCA_018402905.1. Lineage (NCBI taxonomy): Eukaryota > Metazoa > Chordata > Amphibia > Anura > Ranidae > Glandirana > Glandirana rugosa. Next base: position 140,471 of record BLSH010505229.1, read on the forward strand.
TATTTTTGATAAAAAAAAATCGCAATCATCGTTTATTGATTGGTTTGCGCGTTTGCAAACCATGAGAATTAATTTCTGGCGTTTTTACAATTTTTTTTTTACTAGTAATGACGGCGATCTGCGATTTTTATTGGGACTGCGATATTGCAGAGGACATGTCGGACATTTTTGACACTTTTTTGGGACCAATAACATTTATGCAACAATCAGAAATGTATCTCAAAACAATCACAGCGCCTAAGATTAGTAAAAACCTGGAAAAAAAGTTGTAATATGGGACACATAGGTGATTAATGTGTCAAGGCTCATGTGTGGAGCCAGTAAGTGGCAAGTGCCTGTCCACTTAGTTCATTGTTTCAATAATAACATATGTCCCTAAAGAGAATCCAGATCTTCAATCGGTGAAACAGTTATCAGACTGACAGAACTTCCTGATGTAGTCAACTGGACGAGTAAAAGGTGTAATAGTTGTGAGCTTACCAGATTCTGGTAGAACATGCGCAGATATCACAAATCCAACTCAGGCATCCATGGTCTGATGTCCTCTGCCGGTGAAGGCCAGGGTATAGAGGGGAAGAAGGTTGGAGAGAGGTTCCAGATCCGATTGGGTGACTCCAAATCTCTCAAACCGACGTTTCCAAGATGGTTCCAGTATTCACCATAAGGTTATAGAAAAGAGGAAGAACCACAATCTATCTAATCAGAAATGTAAATAGCCACTGATTACTGTGTAAATGTCATTGGCAGTGAAGGGGTTAACCTGCAGGGGGAGATCTATGGGTTAACTGTGTTCCCTAGGCGTGTTCTAACTGTGAGGGGGCTGGGCTGCAAGGATCATAAGAGATCTAACTGATCCTAGTGACAGGGATCAGTATATCTTTTTCATGCTGACTGACAAAGCGTTTACATCGGTGGTTCCCCCTTTTTGTTCTCTGCCAGGTAATCGTGGCTCACCGGCGGAGATCGAGTCCACCCGAGCCGCGGCCACACTTCTGTAGAGTATGGCAGGCGAGTTTATAGATGGGCGATTTTATAGACGGGCGAGTTTATAGACGGCGATTCGCGAGACGCTGCCACTCTGCGAGGCGGTCGGGAACCTGTTAAACATGAGAAATCTAAATATTACATGTTACATGGAAGCAAGTGAGTATTTTTCAGCCCTGTACAGCGATGCTGTTAATGGCAAGTTGTTGTGATAGAATTATTAGTGTGCCATGGCCATTACTAACTCTAAAAAATGACCTCAAATTATTATTATTATTATTGTTATTATACAGGATTTATGTTTGCGTAGCACTTTACAATATAAAGGGAGACAGTACAGTTAGACTACAAAAAGCAATACAAGAGGGTCAGAGGGCCCTACTCATAAGAGCTTACAATTTAATAGGGTGGGGTAAGTGGTACAAAAGATTTTAACTGTGTGGGATGAGCTGATGGAAGTGATAAAAGTTGAATTAAGCTGACCAAACATTATAAAATTTTCTTATTCAATTTCCTTTAGGTTTAACTTTAACTATGTAGTACAAGGGCCTGCCTGATTGCATACACATTGAAAGTGTTTAGGTTTGACCTTATATTGTATGGTTTTGGTAGAATTGTACAAGAAAGTTGTATAATGTATGGCCAGCCTTACCCGGAGGCATGATAGGCTTCCCTGAAAGAGATGAGTTTTCAGGGATCGCCTAAAGGCAGCCAAAGTAGGAGATAGCCGGACAGATTGAGGTAGAGAGTTCCAGAGGATGGGAGAGGCTCTGGAGAGGTCCTGGAGACAAGCATACTCATAAAGTGGACCTTGCACCTAAGAAGCATAATATAACAGTTTCATGCTGTGCTTTTCCGCTTTCTTGTAACCTACTCCATGAGCTCCTGAAGTTTAATATCACTTTATGTTTTCCCTTCCTCCCCCTTAGGCTACTTTCACACTGGGACGGACAGGTGGTAGCAGTAAAGCGCCGCTAATTTCTGCTGCAATTTTGTGCTGTTATAGCGGCGCTATGGCACCGCTATGCAGGCGGGAGAGCAGCGCTTTTAACCCCCCACAAGGGGTTAAAAAGGGGTTAACCTCCCTGGCGGTATGATTATGTCAGGAATTTTGTTCCATTTTTTTGCATGGAAATTTGGTGTTATGTATTGTAGGCCTGCAATTCTTAGGAATAACTCACTTAAATCTGTCCAAACAACAGTCTAGTAGACATCCCGGGTATGAAAAAGTTTGAAAAATGAAATCATAAATTATAATATAATAAATAACTAAAAATAATTATCAAAAATAATAATATAATAGTAATAAAATTTATTCAATAATGTAATCAAACCAAAAACGCAGAAATTTGCTCAGTTGCAGAATTGTCGCTGTCGTCACTTTCAGTTTCTGATTATAAATTTCCTCAAAAATCAGTATCACTCAATTCTGCAAATGATTCTTATTTACTATCGCTGTTTTCTAGCTGATCAAAAACCACTTTTGACGTAAAGGGACGCTTTTTGGCTGCTATGGACATTGTCATGTTTCCAGGCAGAAAGAATGACATTTATTATATAAAAATGCATGCAGGGCTCTGGGCAAACCACTAGGGACAAAGGGGATGTGAAATGATTTCATACAGTAATGTAATCTATAAGATTACAGTGTACTGTATGTATAGTGTGTGTTTCACTTTTTGAATTTCCCGCCGGTCTCCGTCCCCGTGCGACGCGACGCTCGCAGGGAACGGAGCCCGGCACACAGAGGCATCGGGCGGAGGACACAGCCCGCAGACACGGCGGGGGTCATCGCTGGATCCAGGGGACAAGGTGAGTCACATTGCCTGGATCCAGCGATGCAAGCCCGAGTGTGGCTCGGGGTTACCGCTCTTGGTGCTGAAAATCCACCCCAAGCCACACTCGGGAATACCGCTAGGAAGGTTAAAAGTGCCGGCGCACTGTGGTTCCAAGGTGGTGTGCAGCCGCTTTGGAAGCGCTTGCCATTGACTTCAATGGCAGGGGCGGTGGATGAGCGGTGTAAACACCGCTCAGCGCACTGCCCCAAAGATGCAGCTTGCAGGACTTTTTCTAACGTCCTTAAGTGCACCGCCCCAGTGTGAAAGCACTCAGGCTTTCAGACTGGGGTGGAAGGGGGGGCATTTTTTAGGCGCTATAAGGGCGCTATTTGTAGCCCAAAAGCGCCTGAAAAACACCCCAGTGTGAAAGTAGCCTTACTGAAACATTAAAGAATAAAAAATTCAAAAGCCTATAAGGGAAAAAGGTAGATAATATACTTACCTTTCCTCAGTCTTCTCACATGATTTGAAATACTCAGCATTCCTCAGGAAAGGATGATGACATCACTTCCTGCACGTAGGCCACATTCACGCAAGCCCATGCTAAGCAGCTTCTGACAAGCATTCTGGAGCAGGGATGAGCCCAACTGCCCTGGGTTCGGTTCAAGCAGGGTTTGGTGAACTTCAAATAATGGATGCCAAACCCGAACCCCACTCAAATAATGGCAGTCGAATCTGTCAAATTAAAAATGCCCATTTTCCTGGCTAATAGTTAAGGGGGGTCAAAAAATAGCATGGACACTGCATTATTAAAAAAAAAAATCAAATTCCATTTAAAAATTCAATTTAGGCAGAAGCAGTGATATGTTTAAATGCTTAAAGTGAAACATTAAAAATACCCAACTCCTTTTCCATGCCTGGGTGGTGCTTTAATCCTACCTGTGAAGGGGCACATCCCTGTGTGCACAGAAAGTGCTGCAGCAGTACTGATGTCTACAAAGGAAAAAAGTGTTTAAAATTGCCTGCAAATGATATTTCATTCCTGGCTTCATTTTTTATAAACAAAACTGCACATAAACTTCTCCTGCTATGTATTTTGGGGGACTCTTGTAAATGTCACTTTTGCTGTAGCACATCCTACAGCAAGAATGAGGAAAAAAATGTTGCGTAGAATCCCCTCCCCTACCCCAATGCATGCCAAACCCTCCGAGCATGCAGGAAAGAGGAAGGGGCAAGCATGCACCCCCCCCCCCAAAACCATACCACAAGTCCTCAACATGGGAAAAGCACCCCATGCTACCCTGGCAGGTAGTTGTGGGGGCCTATGGGCAGGACGCTTATCGGAATCTGGAAGTCCCCTTTAATAATAAGGATGCCCCCAGATACAACCCCCCCACATAAATGGTTAAGGGTCACACACTACTCCTACTTATTCACAAAAAAAAGATGTAGCCTAGCAATAAAGACTCACAAACGTTTGACAAGTTGAGACTAAGGGGGGATCTGATCAACATGTATAAATACATAAGTGGTCCATATAGTGAACTTAGTGTAGACTTTTAGGTCATCAAAGAGGACAAGGGGGCACTCTTTACGTCTGGAGGAAAAGAGATTTAAACTCCAAATATGAAAAGGCTTATTTACAGTAAGAACTGTGAAAATGTGGAATCGACTTCCTCAAGAGCTGGTTCTGGCCAACTCAGTAGCTTGTTTGAAAAACAAAATATAACTGAATAGTAATATTTATAGGTAGGGTTGATCCAGAGAATATCCGACTGCCTCTTGGGGGATCATGGAGGAATTAAAGCGGTTGTAAACCACTGGTGGTAAAAAAAAAAAAGCCTGCAAGGCAATGTCATAATATGCTAGTATGCATTGCATACTAGCACATTATGAGAAACTTACCTTAGAACGAAGCCCTCCTGTGACGCGATGTCAGCGCTGAGACGGCTGACATCTTCCCCCAGTCTTCCTTCCAGGTTTGCGGGCTCCAGCTACATGATTGGCCCGGGTGCGCTATGACGTCACTCCTGTGCATGGGAGCCGCTGTTCCCGGCAAGGGCTCTGAAGGTCCTACACTGTAAGCTGGACCTTCAGAGCACATGCGCCGATGTGCAAGTTTAGGAAATTTTTACCTACAGGTAAGCCTTTTTACAGGCTTGCCTGTAGGTACATAGTTGCCAACATTGGCAAAAAATTTATAGGGACACTTTTTTGTCTGTAGGCGGAGTCTTATTATAATTAGGGGGCGTGTTTGTAGGCGTGTCACAGGGGAGAAAGAAAGATGAGGCGCACAAAGCGACAAATGGTTTAAACTAAATAGTGGGCGTGGCTTAAAGGGGCATGTCACAAAAGGTGTGGTTTGAGTCTGAGATGAACGAGGGATAGAGGGAGAAAGGGACAGAGAAAGAGAGAGAGAGAAAGAAAGAGATAGGGAGGGAAGGAGAGAGAAGGAAGGAAAGAAAGAGGGATAGAGGGACAGCAGGCCCAGATCCTACACCACAATAGAAATATGTGTATTCCAGAAAGTTTAACAATCAGCAGACAAAGATACTCCAAACACCTGGTGTTAGCGCTTCAATCATCCTGGCACCATGTTTGTTATGGTGTAAGGATGATTGAAGCGCATAATTTCTATTATTACATTGTAATATTAAAAGAAATCACTCAACTCACCATAATGCAAAATCAGTGGGAGCCTCGAGTGTGTCATGTCGCCTGCTACCAGATGCCATAAGGTGTCCCCAGCAGAGTCCCTCCTTACATCACAGGTGTCCCCAGCGGAGTGACTCCTAACATCACAGGTGCCCAGTAGAGTTCCTCCTAACATCACAGGTGCCCAGTAGAGTTCCTCCTAACATCACAGGTGCCCCCAGCGAAGTCCCTCCTAACATCACGGGTGCCCAGCAGAGTCCCTCCTAACATCACAGGTGTCCCCAGCAGAGTGCCTCTTAACATAACAGGTGCCAAGTAGAGTCCCTCCTAACATCACAGGTGTCCCCAGAGGAGTGCCTCCTAACATCACACGTGCCCAGTAGAGTCCCTCCTAACATCCCAGGTGCCCAGTAGAGTCCCTCTTAACATTACAGGTGCCCAGTAGAGTCCCTCCTAACATCACAGGTGCCCAGTAGAGTCCCTCCTAACATCACAGGTGTCCTCAGAGGAGTGCCTCCTAACATCACAGGTGCCCAGTAGAGTGCCTCCTAACATCTTAGGTGCCCAGTAGAGTCCCTCCTAACATCACAGGTGCCCAGTAGAGTGCCTCCTAACATCACAGGTGCCCAGTAGAATCCCTCCTAACATCACAGGTGATCAGTAGAGTCCCTCCTAACATCATAGGTGCCCAGTAGAGTCCCTCCTTACATCACAGGTGCCCAGTAGAGTCCCTCCTAACATCACAGGTGCCCAGTAGAGTCACTCTTTACATCCCAGGCACCCAGTAGCGTGTATCCTTACATCACAGATGCCCCGTACAGTGCCTCCTTACATCACAGGTGCCCAGTAGAGTCCCTTCTAACATCACAGGTGCCCAGTAGAGTGGCTCCTTACATCACAAGTGCCCAGTAGAGTGCCTTCTTACATCACAGGTGCCCAGTAGAGTGCCTCGTTACATCACAGGTGCCCAGTAGAGTCCCTCCTTACATCACCGGTGCCCAGTAGAATCCCTCCTAACATCACAGGTTCCCAGTAGAGTCCCTCCTAACATCACAGGTGCCCAGCGGAGTGCCTCCTTACATCACAGGTGCCCAGTAGAGTCCCTCCTAACATCACAGGGGCACAGCAGAGTGCCTCCTTACATCACAGATGCCCAGTAGAGTCCCTCCTAACATCACAGGTGCCCAGTAGAGTCCCTCCTAACATCACTTGTGCCCAACGGAGTACGTCCTTACATCACAGGTGCCCAGCGGAGTCCCTCCTAACATCACAGGTGTCCAGTAGAGTCCCTCCTTACATCACAGGTATTCCCAGCAGAGTGCCTCCTAACATCACAGGTGCCCGGTAGAGTCTCTCCTTTTATCACAGGTGTCCAGTAGCGTCCCTCCTAACATCACAGGTGTCCAGTAGAGTCCCTCCTAACATCACAGGTGTCCTCAGCGGAGTGCCCCCTAACATCACAGGTGCCAAGTAGAATGCCTCCTTACATCACAGGTGCCCAGTAGAGTAACTCTTTCCATCACAGGTGCCCAGTAGAGTCCCTCCTAACATCACAGGTGCCCAGTGGAGTGCCTCCTTACATCACAGGTGCCCAGTAGAGTGCCTCCTTACATCACAGGTGCCGTGCCCAGCAGAGTGCCTCCTTACATCACAGGTGCCCAGCGGAGTGTCTCCTGCATGATCATTTAATCTCTGCCAACCACCACCACAGCTCTCTGTCGTGGAGGCCGAGCATGGTGGGAGGTCTCTTTCCCCATGTGTTGCTCAGTGCAGAGGGGAGGGGCCTCCGATCAGTGCAGCTAACCGGCATCAGTGTACAAGCGATTTGTATATGTGTACACTGATGAGAGAAGCCGATTGGCTGCACGGATTGGAGGCCCCTCTCCACTGAACACGGGGGGGAACAGGCCTGCTAGTCGGGAGGAGATTGCGGCGGCCATGTTTTCTGAGCCAGAAACTGCAACAGGGATGCCAAAGTCCTGACAAACTCAAAATATCTGGATTTTGAGCGGGACGTGCTCAGATCGGGAAGAGGGTCCAATTTTCATGATTGTCCTGGGAAAATAGGGACTGTTGACAAGTATGTAGGTACAAGTGGTGTAACTGTGTTTTCAACCACTTCAAATTTTCCCCCCACTGGAGCAAATTGAATCATGTTCTATTGTGTTTTTTTTTTTTGCCTTCCTCTGGATCAACTGTAGGTATAGAACTGTGTATATGGTGTTTTGTTTTTTCTCTGCAGGTTGAACTGGATGGACTAACTATGTAACTATGTGAGTCCTTTATTAAAATAAACACCCCTCATTGTAAATACATCATTAATGACAATGCCTACCGCCTGCTGCGCAAAAAAAAAAAAAAAATTGATGACCCAGCGCACGAGAATGATGCCCATGATGCCACTAGCCTAATGACAGCTACCCCTTTTTTTTGTGCTGAACAGCAGTTTACAATGGGACTAATGCATCTCAACCTCTAGCCAAGCGCCTGGCTTGCGGTTGCAGCATAATTGACTTGAATGGCTGAGTTTGACAGGCCATGCAACTTGACATGCATACTGTAAAAAGTCCTTGCAAGCTGTATTTTAGTTGTTAGGCAGGCTGTTGCTCAACTGTCTGTTTTTACTGCTTACTGGCCACCCGTGTGAATGAGGCCTTAAAGCGTTGGTTACCCCAAAACTTCATATTCCTGATATGTGTCTGCTGTACCATGTACTTGTATGAGAAAGTCTCCTGTTCTCTTTGTATTGCTTCCTTTATGTGAAATCCCTGGTGTTCCTGTCAGTCCCTCTGCTTTCCTGCTTTCTTCTGCTTAGTATGGTCGGTTTTTAACCACTTGCCGACCGCCAACTGCAGTCTGACAGCGACAGAGTGGCTAGTTATCGCAAACCGCCGTCATACGATGGCGGCTGCGATAACTAGTGCTGTGAGCGCGCGCGCCACCGGAGGCACGCTCACTGTGTCTGGGGGGGAGCCAGGGAGTGGGTAGGGTGGACTCGATCGCCGCCTGCTACCTGCGATGGCCCCCCCGCAGTGAGAGAACAGAGGTCTGTGTAAGTAAACATGGATCTCCGTTCTCATAGAGGGGGAAGGGCAGTGATCACAGGCTTCCTCTATATGGAAGCCGTGATCATTCCCTTTCCCCAGCAAGGGCAGCTCACATACAGTTAGAACACGCCCAGGGAACACAGTTAACCCTTAGAGCGCCCCCTGCAGGTTAACCCCTTCACTGCCAATGGCATTTACACAGTAATCAGTGCATTTTTATAGCACTGATCGCTGATCAATGTCCCAAAAAAGTGTCAAAATGGTCCAAAATGTCCGCTGCAATATCGCAGTACCGCTAAAAATCGCAGATCGCCGCCATTACTAGTAAAAAAAAAATAAAAACCCCAGAAATTAATTCTCATCGTCCGTAAACGCGGCAACTTTTGCGCAAACCAATCAATAAACGCCGATTGCGATTTTTTTACCAAAAATATGGGGAAGAATATAAATCGGCCAAAACCGATGGAAAAAAATGTTTTTTTATAATTTTTTTTGGCTTTGTATTTTAGCAAAAAGTAATAAATTTGTTTTTTTTTTGCAAAATTGTCGCTCTTCTTTTGTTTATAGCAGCGATCAGAAATGACGCAGAGGTGATCAAATAACACCAAAAGAAATCTCTATTTGTGGGAAAAAAAGAACGCAAATTTCGTTTGGGTACAACGTCGCATGACCGCGCAATTGTCACTTAAAGCGACGCAGTGCCGAATCGCAAAAAGTCCTCTGGTCCTAAAGTGGGAAATCCTTCCAGGGCTGAAGTGGTTAATAGGAAGCAGAGGTCCTATTAAAAACCAACCATACTAAGCAGAAGAACACACCGTGGTCAGTTCTCTAGCTATGCCTGGAGCTCAGCCTGCTCTCCTCCAATGATCAGACTTTTCCTGACATGCTCCTGCTGCACAGCCATTCACTGGCCAGCTCAGTGTGCTGCTGTTCCTCCTCCCCCCAGTCCTATGCAGCTGGTAACAGAGAGAATGTCATCACTTATAAAAAAAGGGAAAAAAAAGTAATTTATATTGTATTTATATGTCAATACAAAAGTGCTTTACCCTTAATTTCTATATTAAACGGAATGGATTGTTTTACAAGTTGATCGTTTCCTAAGAAGCCAGGGAAAGATGAGTATATTAGCTAATTTTTTTCTCTTACTTTTTTTCCCCTTTATTTTAGTGATGGATGTACTGTATGTCATGCATGTAGCATAAGGTCTGCTTTAATTATGAGGTTCTATTTACTTTTCTTACAAATTCAATATTTTCATTTATCAATATAAGACCAAGTTTAAAAAGTATATGTATCGGGCTTTCCAACTGGAAGATGGTATGCCGAGACTTGAAGTTCACCAACATTTAGGGGAACCGTTCTGTACATTCAAGCCAAAGGTTGCCTGATCCTTTTCCTTTTTAGGCATCATTAGGAAACTTTACTTGGCTGATTGTGAAGTGATTGTATTGCTATGGTTAGCGTTCGTGAATCAGAAAATCAGTCATTTGTGAACAGTGACAATACACAGGCGCTGACCATATTGGCAATAGTCACTCTTGGCAGGATGCAATGCGACAATGAAGAACCATTTCAGTTCCAGGGGAGGTCAACTCAACCAATTATAGTTTCACTTATTCTCCTCCTCATAATAACCTTTATTTGAGAGGAAATGAACTCAGTGAGCAGAACAGTGCAGCTTAGATTCCCAGCACAGCAAACAATTTAATTGCAGAAACACTTGTCTGATATTATAACAAGCTTGTAAGCCTCGTCTGAGGACTCCATCAGGGCTTCTCTACGGATTCTGGAAAGAGGATTTCTGAAAAGCTGACCCTGTACAAGGTACATGGATTGTATATGTGTGCTAGTGGCAAGTTAGCCAAAATGTGCATGCACATTTGTCTAGTATTAATGCTTTGACTGTTCAATATTTAGGTATTTATGATGATTTATGCTAAGGCTGTTCATCAATGATCTTAAAATTAGTAGGAATATTTTCTTTAATCAACAAGAGCTTAGACATTTTGGATTATATATGTGAAATATCTTGTGAAATGTATTATTATGCTACTGAAAACTGCCCTTCCCTAGCACTCTTGGAACATATTACAAGCTTTGCAGTGCCTGAAAGTAAAAGTGTGCTGCTACCCAAGTTGTAAGGACGCGCAATAATGACAAACATTTACATCACCACATGATTATCCATGGGACCCCTTTAGACGTCTGCATTCACTTTCAAGCCTGCTGTCAATATCAGCACCAAATTTTACAAAATAAAAGCCTGGTTGACACTTTTTAACAATATATTATGAGTGTTTGCTTGACAACTGTGGTATACTTACTAGGGTTGCTTTACTAAAGGCAAATAAGCTACTCACTTTACAAGGGAATTTAATGAAATGAAGGGAATCTGATCAAATTTAATTTGCAAGGGATACACAATCACATGCAAGGATAATTATTAAAAAAAAGAAAAAGGAAAAAAAGAATATTTTCTTGCACATATGCACGTGTTGGAAGTCAACAGAGCTTCACCTTATTTTCTAAGCCGAGAGAAAATTCCCTTACAAAGTGAATGTTCCTTTGCAAAGTGTAAGAGCACAACAAAAAATGGAACTTTATCAGGTATCTTTGAAATGCAATAAAATCAGAAAACAACATCTAAACGTTTATGCATTTATTTACAACATAGTGTAAAAGATTGTAAAAAACTAAAACTACATTTTTCGGGCTGGTAATTTCATTTCAGTCCACATTTGTGCACAACAATTTATAATCCATAATTCCTCATCATTTCATATTGCTATGAATTAAGATCAACGTTTGTTGCTAAATAATGCAATGCTAAATAGTGATTCAATCATTCCATAGATCCAAATTGTATGCCCAACATGTTTCATGAACAACGTTCACTTTTTCAAGGGATGTAAGCAAAGCATATAAATCTAGACTTGTTGAACATAACCAATAGCCAACCTGTGCAATAAATTAAAGAATCAAAAATAAAAAAAAAATTAAAAAATAATCAATGGGAGCTTGCTGACACCAAAAAGTGATCACTCCACCTTTACCAATAACCAAACAAAAACAGCGCAGCTCTATCCAATAGGAATCACTTAGGTTTGTTTATTCACTTACTTATTCACTTACTTATTACTTACTACTGTTGATTCATAATAGGGTAGCACTGAACTGTTTTTGGTTATTAATCTAGACTAATTTTCAGCAGCTATAAAAAAGTGCCATACTTCTGCAAGAGTTTATCAAGCTTCAATGGATGGAGGAGGAGAGCAGCAGAAAAGAAAAACCCACAGAGGTTTTTTTCTACAGTGACAAATTCATTCCATTATACTCAAAGGAGCATCGTGAACTTGGGCCAAGAATCACTCAAATGTGGACTCATTGGTCCAGTACTCCTATACAGTAGTGATCCAATGAGATTTTGATCAAGCTAGTCTCCTCAGATTACTCATCCAATAACTTACTTATTTATATACTGATATTAGCTGGGAATGAACTGTTGATTCATAATAGGGCAGCACTGAACTGTTTTTGGTTATTAATATAGACTTATTTTCAGCAACTATAAAAAATGTGCCATACTTCTGCAAAAGTCTGTCAAGCTTCAATGGATGGAGGAGGAGAGGGGCAGAAAAGAAAAACCCACAGAGGATTTTTCTACATGGACAAATTCCTTCCATTATACTCAAAGAAGGATCATGAACCTGGGCCCAAAATCACTCAAATGCAGACTCAATGGTCTAGTACTCCTATACAGTAGTGATCTTATGAGATTTTAATCAAATCAGTCTCCTCAGATGGTTCGAATCCCAACCACGACACTACCTGCCTGGAGTTTGCATGTTCTCCCTGTGCCTGCGTGGGTTTCCTCCGGGTACTCCAGTTTCCTCCCACACTCCAAAGACATGCTGGTAGGTAAATTAGATCCTGTCTAAATTGGCCCTACATGTATGAATGTGAGTTAGGAACCTTAGATTGTAAGCTCCTTGAGGGGAGGGACTGATGTGAATGTACAATATATATGTGAAGCGCTGCGTATATTGACAGCTCTATATAAGTACCTGAAATAAATAAATAAATAAATAACGCATCCAATAACTCTAAGCCACTCTATCTCTCCTGTACATGTCCATGGAGGATATTAACATAGTATGGGCATCTAAATGAGGTATAGTGTGGGTGGGTTCATCTTCTGCTCTCCTGCATCATCCATTAAAGCTGGTCAGACTCTTGTACACATTTAAAAATAATCTAAAGAATTAGTCAATTCTCTTGCAAAGTGAACACCCTATTTGCATTCAGTAAATCAACCCCAGTATATTTGGAACCAGGGATGGATCATTTTTTAACACCCCTCTCCTCTATAAGACAGTTATTCATCATACAAATAATAAGACATTGAAGATGTGTCTGCTTATACTGGTGTTCAGTGCAGTACCCCAGTTGCACTGGTGTTCAGTGTAGTGCCCCAATTACATTGGTGGTCAGTGTAGTGTCCCCATTACATTCATGATCTATGTAGTGCTCTTGCTAAACTGCAGGTCAGTGTTGCACCCCTGTTGCACTGGTTGTCAATGTAGTGACCTGATTACATTGGTGGTTAATATAGTATCTGTGTGGCTTTGGTGGTCAGTGTAGTGCTTCATTCACATTGATAGTCAGTATAATACCATCATTACATTGGTGGTCAGTGTAGTGGCTCTTGTTGCATTTGTAGTCAGTTAAATGTCCTCTGTTGAGTTGGTGGTCAGTATAGTTTCCCTGCCCCTTACATTAAAGGTCAGTATAGAGCCTCCTTTTGCATCTATGGTTAATGTAGTACCCCTTATTACATTGGTGGTCAGTATAGTGCCTCCTGTTACATTGGTGGTCAGTATAGTGCCTCCTGTTACATTGGTGGTCAGTATAGTGCCTTCTGTTGCATTGGTGGTCAATATAGTGCCTTTGTTACATTGGTGTCAGTGGAGACGATCCCTTTTCAGTTGGTGGTCAGGGAGAGTTAAATAAATCATTGGTGTCAACACATTAAACTGTGTGCACAATTATTAGGCAAGTGAGTATTTTGACCAAATCATAATTTTTATGCATATTGTCTAACTCCAAGCTGTATAAACTTAAATGCTTATTGGATTTAAGCATATCAGGTGATGTCCCTAAAAAAAATCATAATTATTAGGCATCTTCTTTTCCTCAGGCAAAATGGGCCGAAAAAAAGATTTAACTGACTCTGAAAAGTCAAAAATTGTAAAAAGTCTTTCAAGGGATGCAGCACTCTTGAAATTGCTAAGATCACAGAACCATCAAACGTTTTGTTGTAAATAGTCAAAAGGGTCATAAGAAATGTTTTAATAAAAAAAGATGCAAATTAATTGGCAAAGATTTGAGAAGAATTATACGTGAAGCTACTAGGAACCCATTATCCTTCAGTGCTGTCATGTTTCAACCTACCTGAAGTGAGCAGAAGTCCACGGTGTTCAGTGCTCAGAGACGTGGCCAAGGTAAAGAAGGCTGAAACCCGACCACCACTAAACAAGACACATACAGTAAAATGTCAAGACTGGGCCAAGAAATATCTGAGGACAGATTTTTTAAAGATTTTATGGACTGATGAGATGAGAGTGATTCTTGAAGGACCAGATGGATGGGCCTGTGGCTGGATCAGTAACGGGCACAGAGCTCCACTTTGACTCAGGCGCCAGCAAGGTGGAGGTGGGAAACTGGTATGGGCTGGTGTTATTACAGATGAACTAGTTGGAGCGTTTTGGGTTGAAGATGGACACAAAATCAACTCCAAAACCTACTGCCAGTTTTTAGAAGACACTTTCTTCAAGCAGTGGTACAGGAAAATGTCTGCAAGTTTTAAGACCATGATATTTATGCAGGACAATTCTCCATCACATGCATCAAAGTACTCCACTGTGTGGTTAGCCAGTAAAGGCCTTAAAGATGAAAGAATAATGACATGGCCCCCTTCCTCACCTGACCTAACCCCTATTGAGAACTTGTAGGCCCTTGAAAACGGGAGATTTACAGTGAAGGAAAACAGAACACCTCTCAGTGACTGGGAGGCTGTGGTTGATGCCGCACAAAAATTTGAACATCAACAGATCAAGAAACTGACAGACTCTATGAATAGAAGACTTATGACTGTTTGAAAGGAAGAGTGGCCATATTGGTCACCGATTTTTTTTGGAATGTCAGAAATGTTTATTTGTAAATCTTTCGGTTTTTTTTACTATTATTTTCACTTTAACAGATTAACATAAACAAGTGAGATGGGGACATTTTTGTTTTTCATTTAGTTGCATAATAATTCTGCACACTAATAGTTGACCAGTAATTGTGCACACAAATATATTCCAAACCCAAAACCTCACTTTTACTTTCTCAAATATTCAGGTTTGAGGTTTATTAGCAGTTTGGATTGACCAATAGCCCTGTAGTTGTTCAATAATGAAATGAATCCTCAAAAATACAACTTGTCTAATAATTGTGCACACAGTGTATTTACCTGGAAGAAGAGATGCCATTTGTCGCATGCTATTGGCTCTGCTCACCGACATCAGCACTGCACCAATGCAACCATTGTCAGGAGACCAATCCTTGTTTGATGGAACCTGGGATGGAATGAGAAAGGTTGCCTCAGTGTAGTGGTAGTACTGCTGTCACAGTAGCTCATGCAACCTCAACTGGATTTAAGGGCAAAGCGGTTGTGTTTAATATTCAGTAATTTCATCAACAATAAGCTTTCTTCCTGGTAACAATCAAAGAGTACCTGTAGCACTGTGTGAGCTAATAGCACTTCCTTGTATTAACTTCAGCACAGTTGTTGGGTTTGCAGACTCTAAGAGCTTCTTGTAGCCACAGATCAGTAGCTGGGTGGACCATTAGTACTTTAAGTATTATCATTGCTTCTTATGCAGGAATAAAAAATAGATTTGTAATTATGTTAACTATTCCTCATCTGGAAAGCTGCTGAAGCTGCAGAGTGCGGTCAGGAAAATGAGTATCAGGAGACTTATTAAGCATTTTGAGCAGTTGAAGTTTAAAAAGCCCAATTAATTTAGTGCTCCTTGGGGTTCTGACAAAGATATATTTTTAAAAAGGATTTGTAATGCTTTCCTTTTATCCCCGGCTAGTTTATGATTCAGGCAGCCCATGCTACAAGAAAGATTGAGAGCTTGTATTTTATAAACACTTTTTTGAGTTTATAGTATACATTTTTCTCCAAACTTCTATCTGTGGCTAAACATAACACTTGTTCTTAGGTCTGATAGGCTGAATCGGTTTGGAGTTGTTATCCTTATCACACCGTTAGTTAATTTGTTTAGGCTAGACCAGGCCTAAACAAAGCTCTAGAATGAACATTTATCTGGACAAACAGTTTTCTCTCATTTGAATTCCTAGAAGAAGTTGTGTCCTCAATGGGAATCTAAGTAGCCTAATTTTATGAAGTCAAAAAACAGGAGGATCTACCACTGGTGGATATTTTCCCAAAGTCCTCTATACAGTAATATAGGACTGAAAAGCGATTAGGCATGAAAAGACGATATCCCTGAGAAGTAGCGCCTCAATATAAGGTAAATAATTGAACACAGAATGAAATGGAAAAACCTTGCTGGCCAATAATTGGGATGGGTCTTCTAAATTCAAGTTCTTATCCACCTGGATTAGGCTAGAACCCATTTCCCCATCATAAAACATGTAGCTGCCAAATAATCAGAGCAGAGGTTCCACATCAAAAATGGAAAATCATGCTGCTCCATGTAGACTGAGACATCGGAATCCCAGTGGTCAAACTAACTTGTACAGCACTATACCCTGCAATGTACTTGTAAAAAAGGATTTTATGGTGAATATAAAAAGTCCTGTTTTCCCTAAATAAAGGAAAAGCTTACAATACACTTCACATTTGGTTATTTAATTACTAGGGATCAGTAAAGAAATATTAAATGTTCTACATATACATGGGTAAACATATATACAAGTCACACTTGAGATCTTAAACATTAGCAAGTGATCACCTTAGAAGGGAAAATAACCCATCACAAGAAAGTACTGCAGACTATACCCTTGATAGGCTGTCTCTCAGCTGTGCAAAAAGGATATCAGTTCCATATAGGCCTTGGGGAAAATAGGCTTAATTGGATCTCCAACATCTACTTTATGTGACGGCACTGGTCAAGGCCAATGAAACCTTCTCAGAGCCCTTCCCAATTCCGAATGACACTAGACAAGGTTGCCCTTTGTTGCCCCTGCTTTTTGACCTCACACTTGAACTCTTTCTATGCAAGGTCTGGTTGAACCCCAATATGAAGGGCCTTCCTATAAAGGAAGTTCAACGTAAAGTTTCTGCTTACATCGATGACATGCTTTTCTCTCTGACCAACCTTATGGTTTTCATTCTCCCAACCTTCTTCATGAGTTTGAAATTTATGGCGCCTTATCCAACCTTAAGATTTTCTTAAATTGGAGGCAATGGGGGTTGCGATGCCGCAATCCTTTGTTGGCACTTTACAATCAAATTTTACATTTAGATGGACCACCAAGGCTTTGAAATATATATATATATATATATGTACAGTATATACTTCCACACTTGTCTCACAAGTTTGACCTTTACTTCCTTCCACTCCTGTACAAATCACAGGCTCTGTTGGATGCGTGCCACTGCAGTCTCCATTCCTAGTTTGGGCGCTGCAATATAATTAAAATGAGTATCTTACCAAAATGGCTGTATTTATTTCAGGCCCTGCCCATTGCTATCCCTCATACTTATTTTAAACTGGCCCATGCTCTTTTTACTGATTTTATCTGGGCGTACAGGCGGCCCCGGATCCGCTGTCATTTACATTCTTTACCTAAACAATACAGGGAACTTGCTGTACCTGACCTGCACAAGAACTACCAGTTGACCCATTTGAGTAGGTTGATAGACTGGTGCCATTACACAGAAGTTAAATTGTGGCCAAGAACTGAACAGGCTCCAAGCCAAGTACCACTTCAACTGGCTTCATGGTGTTTTGTGGACCTTTCTTCCTCTTTAAAATCACACCCCCTGATAGGCCTGGCATTGTGTGTATGCTCCACACTCTTTTCCAGCACTTCTTCAGCTTCTTTAGCTCCACTTGTCGCAATCCTAGGGAATCTATATTTCTCACTGGGACTTCAAAAGGGTCCTATTCTGATTCTTCTTAATTCAGGCCGGTTCCAGGCTTCCCACTTCTTAGGGCTAGCTCCTGGCCACCCATACAGACACTAATGGGAGCTTATGGTCTGGATTTTGGGGGGGCCTTAGAAATCCTACAATTTTTACATTCTCTTCCCTCATTTTCAACGTCGACTGACTACCCTACAAGAATACTGTATGGACCGAGGTGCCCTACCACATGCTCTGTCTAAGCTCTATTCCCTATTAATATAGCCAGTTTTCGCTGCCTTCCCTTGAAAAATGGGAATCTGATCTGATCACAGAACCTTTACAACGAAACAGAAGGCCAACATAGTTATTGAACTAAACTTACAAATATTACACCAGAGTAAAATAAAAGTGGACATACGGTTTACGTATGGGTGCAACTTATCGGGTAAAAACAAAAAGATAAAATCTGAAACATACTGCAGTTTTAATACAAGCAATGAAGCACAGGGAGGGCATTGGAAAAAAGGATTAAAAATAGATAAATGAAAGTGAAAAGGGTTGCATATGCTGCTACTTCTTCAGAAATTCATTAGTTATAATTAGTGTTGAGCGAACCCGGACTGTAACGTTCGGGTCCGTACCGAACTTTTGGGTGTCCGTGGCACGGACCCGGACCCGGACATTTCAAAAATCGTTCGGGTTTAAAGACTTCTTCATCGTCGTATACGTTGGGAAAAGTGAAAGTAAATAGATAAAAATTAGGAAAAAAGGTTACGGGAGGGACACGAAGTAACGAACATAATTTTGACGTCATACAAAGTCTAAAATAGAAAAACAAAAATGGGCTATTCAACGTGGGTATGCATTTGGCATACAGGTGAAAATAAAATGAGACCACATTATAAACATTCAAATCAAGTTATTGATACAACCGGAAGACAAAGCAACATTTCCAAGACACTAGTCTAGTCTAAGGGTAAAAAGTTCCCTTCCGTCGCTTTTGACCGATATAATTATCCCTTATCTCGAATCTGTCTCGTAC